>JARYGA010009587.1:37500-55821 GCA_030545235.1 Helianthus tuberosus
TTGATGACAAATTACAGCGAGACGACACTTCGGCAGCACTTCGTGGCTCAAACCGGAAAAGTTACAAATGATTTCACTTGAGTGCTATTTATAGAGTTGTGATTTCGCTTGAAAGTGGAAGTGTGTCAGTTCAAGCGGAATTAACCAAGTTAATTTCGCTTGAAACTGCACATGTCTCTTTCAAGCGGAATTACCCCATTCAAGCGGAATTAGTCTATTCAAGCCCTAAACCTTCTATTTTCTCGTACACCGTGCCCTGATCTAATATTTCTAAAAGAGAGAAGATTTGAGGATGCTTACAGTGTCAGATACTTCAAAAGAGGAGCCCGAAGATTGATAAAGACTGAAGATGCGAAGACTCGACACTTAAGACTCGTCAACATTCGAGGGGGAGTCTGTTGGTGCATGCGTCTGTCAACTTCGTCTTGTATAGAGTCTTGTATTAGAAATATTAGATCAGGGCATGGTGTACGAGAAAATAGAAGGTTTAGGGCTTAAATAGACTAATTCCGCTTGAATGGGGTAATTCCGCTTGAAAGTGGAAGTGTGTCAGTTCAAGCGGAATTAACCAAGTTAATTTCGCTTGAAACTGCACATGTCTCTTTCAAGCGGAATTACCCCATTTAAGCGGAATTAGTCTATTCAAGCCCTAAACCTTCTATTTTCTCGTACACCGTGCCCTGATCTAATATTTCTAATACAAGACTCGATACAAGACGAAGTTGACAGACGCATGCACCAACAGACTCCCCCTCGAATGTTGACGAGTCTTAAGTGTCGAGTCTTCGCATCTTCAGTCTTTATCAATCTTCGGGCTCCTCTTTTGAAGTATCTGACACTGTAAGCATCCTCAAATCTTCTCTCTTTTCTTTTCATCACCAACAGACTCTCAAGATCAGAACCTGACTCTTCGTCATTCAAACTCCCCCTCTCAGTAAGCTGGAATCGTAGACTGGCTTTCACAGTTTCATAGGATCGAGAGCTGGCTCACACTCTTTCCACAGGTTTAGGACCAATTCCTGGCTCTACCATTACCTACACAATTCTCTACCCAAAAATAAATTTCACAAGTTTATATTTTGCTTACCACTTGTAAAATCAATTTTCAAAATGATTTAACATTTATAATTTCTGATGAACCACTTGTAAAAAAATATCATTTATCTTTTACAAAAACACACTCTCCCAACCTGATTGTCATCATGTTTAGCATTTGGAATTTTGAAAATCAGCTCTCCAACACCAGTTGTCGAAAATCTTTTTGAATTTTTTCAAAATTTTATGCCAAAACACACTAAAATCTTTTTGGATTTTTTTTAATGAAATGAAATGCAGTAAAAAAACATTTACATACAATATTTTTGTGAGTTTGTGTAAGAGGATCATATCAGTTTTGACAAGTCACAAGTACCGTTGAGCTTACTTACACATTAAGAATTAAACAATTCACTTAGATTGCCGATATACTGATCCACTTAAATTTTCACACAAATTTCAACTGATTCAGGATATGAATTAGGTGAATTAAAAACTTAAACTCATTCATGTGTCCTACCTCTTGAATATACTCCCGTATCCAGATCCCAATATTCAGTCTTACGGGTGAGTATACCACAGATGATATCTGTAAGGGGTTAATTGCGAAAAACCGTGAGAGCTTAGGTCAGAACTTCCGTTCAGCAGAGAGATGACGGCTTTGACTTTTGGTGGGTCCCCTTTAGAGGATCTTTTTTTTACAACAGCACATGATTAGCATTTTTCAATGTTTCATCATTTTTTATGCTTAGGGTAGGCTTTTATTTCAAGCAAACATAAAGTATTCTCCGGGGACTAGGCCATTGCTTCCGCAAAATTAGAAGTCCCGGGATAATACCCCAGATATCACTGAGCATAAAGACCTAGTATCTCAGAAAGAGGGATCCTTCAAACGAAATTTCAGGGGTTACCTATATATCCAAGTAGTGTTCCCCACAAAATAAGCAAGTTTGAATTTAAGTTTATATCCCGAAAAAGCTTACTAAATGTGTAAAAACCTATCGGCATATCATCAGTGAGACCGTTTAACGCTATTTAATCATTACATTTCTTTAGCATACTGTAACTGTCTACTGATGTACTATCATTTCCTCTTTTTACAACAAAACTCATTTTTAAATTTATCATGTTTTTGGCATTTTCAAAATATTCTTACTCCCCCTAAAATGCAAACACATTTAAGGAAATTTGAAAACAAACTATACAAGTAACGTGACAACTGATATCGAATCACTTCAAATCGCCATTCACTTGGCATAAACAATCAGAACTCCCTCTTACAACAAACTATTTTCTCATTATGATTTCAAAACACTTAAGTTTGTTTTAACCAAAATGATTTTTCTGGAAAATAAGTTTTGTTGATTGATTTTACCACATGTAGGTTAGGGGTTCATCATATTGTCCTTCAAAATACCACATGTAGGAAAAACAAGTATAACTTAATGTCCTTGATTTACCACTAGTAAGTGAAATTTCACTTTCGTGAATTTTTCAAGAAAGATGCCGATACCTGCTTCACACTTACCAACCTGGAAGCTCCGGCAAGTCATACTTCTCACTTATGAAAAACAGACATCCAAGCTTCACCAAACTTGGATGTTTCCTCCTCAGCTTCACTCGGGTAATAAGATGCTTTCTTTGTTTCATATAATTCTTTTACCTCTTTCACCTTACCCTCAACCATCTTCCCAAAAATCTTTTTAACATTTCCATTAAAAGCTTTTTCGACATCAAATTCTTTCTTCTCAGAATAGAATTGATTCGAGATCTCAACCTTTCCAACCTTTTGTTTAAAATTTACAGCCCGCAATGGTGGAAAATGAACATCATCCAAAGGCGGAACTGAGTTTTCACCATTTTTAACAACCTGTGGCTCCTCTGATTTTGTGGAATCAGATTCATCACCAAATTTTACCTCAGAGTTTTTAACAACCCACTTTTGTTTGTCAGGATTCACACTTCTCCTGTAAAATCTCTTTGAACATTCAACAACTTCATATGTTGAATTTTCAAAAACTTTGAATTTTTCAGTTGGTGGTTCAGTTTTATCAACAACAATTTCTTTAAGTTTTTCTGAGACTCCCTGTTTTGTCTTTATAGTCTGAGGACAGTTCCATGCAATGTGACCAGCTTCATTGCATCTGAAACAGGTTCTAGTCTCTTTCTTCTGATAAGATTCAAACTTCTTCTTTTCAGCAAGAAACTCCTGGTTTGGCTGTCTCCAGAAAGGTTTCTTCTGTTCTTCTTCTGCACTTCCTCCTGAAACAAATTTTGTGTTTGTTTTAGAAATTTTCTCATTTTTATGATTTTCAGGTGGAATAAATCCAAGACCTTTCTTTTTGAAATTACCGTTATGGTTTGGTTTCTTTTGAAAACCAAAACCAGAACTGTAACCTTTTTTCTTGTTTAACCGTTGTTGAACTCTTGAAGTGTACTTTTGAGGTTTTTCTTTAAGATTTAAATCTTTTATTTCAGAAATATTAATTTCTGTCATTTTGAAAACCTTTTTGATCTTTTCAATTTGAACACTTCTTATTGGAAATTCCTCATCAAAATATAATTTGTCTGAATCAATCAACGTATATGCCACTTTTACTGATTCGTCATTCAAATTAGATTTTGATAACATGAATTCTTTATTGTAAACCCGTTTAACCGACCATTTTGAATTGTTGACCGACGAACTCGAACTTTTGATGGACGAACTTGAACATCCAGACTCGGACTTTGACTCGGACTTTAACTCCGACTCCTCATCTGTATCCAACACCTGATCGACCACCTTTTTTATTAACTCGGACTCATGACCAGTGTCAGACGATGTAAAAACGACGTCAATATTTTCTGGTAATTCATCGGTTATATCGGACTTTAACTTTATATTGACTGCTTTTTCGACTTGCTCCTCATTCGGTTTTCTAGGAGAATACCCTTCCTAAATTGGAGGCGGACACTTGTTATAACTAACACTCTGTATCTTACCATTATCCTTCTTCTTTGGCTTCTCATCTTTAAATGCTTCAAAACCTGCAACAGTTGGATAAATTCGATCAATCAGATAATCAGAACTAGAATAACTTTGTAATAACCGTCTGATTCTTTCATTTTCTATCTTTTCATTTTCCAACTCCCGTTGCAACTTTGCACATTCTTCAATGTAGTGATTAATCGCCTTCTGCTTTGTCATCATCACAACATTCATCATAGTCAACGCGTCTTCTCTTTCTGAATTAGTCTTTTGTAGACCAGTTACTGTTCTATTTAGAACATCATACGACTCTTTCACATAATTGAGATTGAACAATAATTGTTCTTTCATCTTTTCTTGCTCACTCAGTTTCTCATCTTTTTCTGCACATTGCTTGCAAGATTCTAAACACTTTAAGCAAGGCTTGATGACTTCCACAATCTTTTCTATTTCAACGATCATCTCCACTTCAACAACTTTTTCTACTTCAATCACTGTTTCAGCTTCAATCACCTTCTCAGCTTCATCATTCCTCTTAGCAACATTAACTTCCTTCATCTTTTTCAACTCTTTAGCTGCTTGTTTCTTCTTTAATTTCTCCAAGCGATCTGCAAAATAAAATTGAAAACTTTCAGGAGATAAATGAATTTTTGCAACATTAATATGTCTTTCTTCCTCATCATCACCACTGTCATCAGTTGGTGATTGATCAAAATCTAATGTCTTCTCAGAACTATCATCTGAAGAACTAGAATCAGTTGGTGTTTGATCAAAATCTAATGTCTTTTCAGAACTATCATCTGAAGAACTAGAATCAGATGATGTTTGATAAAAAACAGTTGCTTCTTCTGAACTTTCATTGGATGAAACAGATTCTTCTTCTTGATTCTTCTCATGAATACCAATCACTTTCATCCATTCTGTAAACAAATCAGGTTCTTGAACTATCTTTGCAATGAAAGCTTTAAACTCCCCATTCTCATATATAAATTTATCCCAGCTAAAACCTGGAGCCATTTTCTCATCATCTTGATCAATGATACCAAAATAAGCTTTCTTTTTTGCATCTTCGATCATTTTCCCATGAGCAGTTTGTGAATCTTTTTGTTGATACGGTTGATGAGCAACTTGTTGATATATGGCTTTCCGATAGTAATCATATTTTCCAAATGGATTCTTTGCTCCACTAGCCTCTTGATTTTTGCATTCTCTCTTGAAATGACCTTTCTCCCTGCATCGAAAACAAGTAACTTTAGATTTATCAAAACCCAAAGTAGAAACATGTGCATCCAAGAAATCATTTCTTCCTGTAATCATTTTGAACTTTTCAGCTCTTCTCAAGACACCAGCTAAGCACCATTTGATGTCCATGAGCTCCATTTCTTCAGCATCTATCTGATCGTAATCCTCTTTTGTCAGCATAGGATTTCCGATCCTCCCTGCAACCAAACCTTCATAGGATTGTAGCACAGTTGCAAGTAATGCCATGTGATCTTTTGCAACTTCTTCAGAAAAATTTTGACCATCTGGAAGATTCAATGCAATGTTGCACTGTATCACACAACCATTTCCACTTTTTGATCTTTGAGAATGAAAACTTGAAGTTGAACTTTTTGGATTAACACTCGGATATGAAGAGAATCCACTGCTACTGTTTGAACTTTGATCAACATTTCCAGATGAGCTCCCAGCACTAAAAGCAGTTTGAATTTTCGGACTCATTTCAACCTCTTGAACACTGCCTTTGTAATACATTTTCACATCTTGTTGACCACTCGGATTATTCATCCTTGCAATCTTTTGCTGTTCAAGATATTGACCTTCAATCTTCTCGATGAACTGAGAAATTGTCAAACCATCATATTCTCCGGTGTTCTTTAAGATCATCAAAAATGCACCCCACTCTTTCTGAGGTAAAGCATCAGCTAATTTATCAACCCATTCCTCTCGTTCTTTGGTTATGCTTAACAATGACATAGAACGCACTAAGTGGCAATATCTTTCAATCAATTTCTTTGTATCTTCCCCTGGCAGACTTGTGAATAGATCAAATTCTTTCTTAAGCAATGCCTTTTTACTTTTTATCATCTTCTCACTTCCCTCAAATTTGATTTTAAGAGCATCCCAAATTGATTTTGAAGTTTTGTCATGTTGAAGCAATACAAAGATGTCTTCTTTAATAGCTTGCTGAAGTAGACTAATCATCATCTTTTCAGCTCTGTACATATCACGTTCTTTATCAGTGAATTCAGAGATTGTTTTCTCAACTTGTAGATCAGTACGTGGTAGTACATATTTTTTCAAAATACACTCCCAAGATCTCAAATGATTTGCTTGAACCCAGTTTTCAAACCGATCTTTCCAACCGTAATACTCCTCAATGCTCATTAGCTTCGGGGGGTTTTTGCGTAGTTCCAGTCTCATTTTCCAAGTTCATGTTTTGAGCAATGGTAGCCGGAGTAGTTGGGGATGTTGCAAATGCGTTATAAAATTCTTCACTCATGATTCGGTAAATTTTTTTTTTACAAAACAGTCACTTTCAAACGAGATCACTTCCTAACGAGATTATCCCTTCAAGCGAAATTACCTGCACACACTTCAAACGGAATTAAGATTCAACAGTTTTAATCGGAATTCCAACTTCAAGCGAAATACTCTTTCAAGCGGAATATCTAATTTCGCTTGAAAACACTACTCTTTCAAACGGAATCACAAACTTGAAACGAAATAACTAATTTCGCTTGAAACTTTCAAGCGGAATTACCAATTTGAAGCGGAATCACCAAACGGAAATAGGTTTTCAAGCGGAATCACTTATTTCGCTTGAAATTATCACAAATTTTCAAGCGGAATCAGATGTCTCGTTCAAGCGGAATAAGGTTTTTAGTCCATTTTTATCAGATTTAGTCCGAATTTTGATCTGATTTTCTCAAGGGTTTATTAAAACACAATTTTGCTTATGATGTGAAAAATTCAGGCCATTTTGACCGTGAAAAGTTGTCCAATTTAGAAAAAAAAATTAGAAGTAAGAAAATGAGATGAAATCAAGCTGAAATCTGCAGAACTCCCCCTCCTGAGCTCTGATACCACTTGTAGGATCGTTTTCAGACCCGAACGAGTCGATCAGAAGAGTTTTGCTCAGTACGAAAGGCGAAAACAGACGTACTAAGGTCAATTCAGCAAGATTTACACTTTAAACTGTCGTATTATTGATTTGATGACAAATTACAGCAAGACGACACTTCGGCAGCACTTCGTGGCTCAAACCGGAAAAGTTACAAATGATTTCGCTTGAGTGCTATTTATAGAGTTGTGATTTCGCTTGAAAGTGGAAGTGTGTCAGTTTAAGAGGAATTAACCAAGTTAATTTCGATTGAAACTGCACATGTCTCTTTCAAGCCGAATTACCCCATTCAAGCGGAATTAGTCTATTCAAGCCCTAAACCTTCTATTTTCTTGTACACCGTGCCCTGATCTAATATTTCTAATACAAGACTCGATACAAGACGAAGTTGGCAGACGCATGCACCAACACTTATGCGCTATCAGATCTATGTAATCTTATCAGTCGTCTCTTAAACCAATTCCGGACCAACAAGCTGTCTATCACCCGCGTCTGCCCAGCATAACGGTGATCGACACTTGCGTCCATAGAGAGCTTCAAATGGTGCAGCTTGGATACTCGCATGGTAGCTATTGTTGTAAGAGAATTCTACCAAGGGTAAGTGAGTGTCCCAACTACCACCCAAATCCATTACGCATGCTCGCAACATATCTTCCAATGTTTGGATTGTTCGTTCACTCTGGCCATCTGTCTGCGGATGGAATGCAGTACTCAGATTCAACTAAGAACCAAAGGCTTCTTGAAAGGATTGCCAAATCCTTGACACAAACCTTCCATCTCTTTCAAAGATAATCGAGAGAGGCACTCCATGTCGTGCAACAATCTCTCTCAGGTACAACTCAGCAAGCTTGCTTGTATTGTCTTTCTCCTTGATTGGCAAAATGTGTGCAGATTTGGTTAGACGGTCTACGATTACCCAAATCGTATCGTGACCTCTGGGTGTTCTTGGTAATTTCGTTATAAAGTCCATTGAAATCTGCTCCCATTTCCACATGGGTATTTCTGGTTGTTCCAAAAGGCCTGAAGGCTTCTGATATTCGGCCTTTACCTTGGCACAAGTCAAACATTTGCCAACATACGTTGCAACATCGCCTTTTAATCTCGGCCACCAATAGAAATCCTTTAAATCTGGGTACATTTTATCCGATCCTGGATGGATCGAGTACCGTGACTTGTGAGCTTCATCAAAAATTACTTCTCTCAAACCACCAAACAGAGGAACCCAAATTCGTTTCATGAAGCACAACGTTCCTTCCTCGTTTGGTACCAACTGTTTTTCTATCCCACGGAGATATTCATCCTCAAGATTCCTTTCTTTAAGAGCTTCTCTCTGCGCGACACGAATGCGCAATGAGAGGTCCGTTTGTATGATCATTTTCAATGCTCGAACCCTTATAGGCTGGATTCTTTCTTTCCGACTCAAGGCATCGGCGACTACATTCGCCTTCCCTGGGTGATACTTGATTTCACAATCATAATCGTTCAACAACTCTACCCATCATCTCTGTCTCATGTTAAGCTTTTTCTGATTGAAAATGTGCTGTAAGCTCTTGTGATCAGTGAAGATTGTGCATCGTGTGCCGTACAAATAATGTCGCCAGATCTTTAATGCAAACACTACGGCGCCTAATTCCAAATCATGCGTAGTGTAGTTTTTTCTCATAAACCTTCAACTGGCGTGAAGCATAAGCTATAACTTTCTGTCGTTGCATCAGCACGCAGCCTAAACCTTGACGCAAGGCGTCGCAATATATCACGAAGTCGTCTGTACCTTCGGGTAGGGATAAGATCGGTGCATCGCAAAGTTTGTTCTTTAACAACTCAAATGCTTCTTTTTGCTTGTCTCCCCATTCGTACTTCTTGTCTTTCTGTGTAAGGGAGGTCAAAGGTTGAGCGATTTTCGAGAAATCCTCAATAAATCTGCGATAATATCCTGCCAAACCTAGGAACTGGCGGATCTCGGTTGGCGTCTTTGGAGTCTCCCAATTCTTGATTGCCTCGATCTTTGTGGGATCCACATGGATTCCATTTCCATTAACCACGTGACCAAGGAACTGAACCTCGCGTAACCAAAATTCGCACTTCGAGAACTTCGCGTACAACTTCTCTTTTTTAAGCAGCTCTAAGATAGTTCTTAGATGTTGCTCATGTTCCTCCTTTGTCTTCGAGTAGATCAAAATGTCATCAATAAACACGATCACAAACTTATCAAGATACGGCTTACAAACTCTGTTCATCAAATCCATGAATACTGCTGGCGCGTTTGTCAGACCAAACGGCATAACCAGGAACTCGTAATGTCCATATCGAGTCCTAAAGGCAGTCTTTGGTATGCTTTCTTCTTGTATTCTCAACTGGTGATAACCCGATCGAAGGTCGATCTTGGAGTAACAACTCGAACCTTGTAGTTGATCGAACAGGTCATCAATCCTTGGCAAAGGATATCTATTCTTGATAGTCAACTTGTTTAACTCGCGGTAGTCGATCCCTGACCCTATGAAGATCTTGGATTCAGGATCATCAGGATCCATGAGGATTTCTTTCAAATCCTGTTCTCTTGCCTCCAAGACATCTCTTGAAGGAAACTTTAATTGCTATTGCTCCCTTGGTCTTGAGGCTGGTTTCATTGATGAGGTATAGCAATTCTTAGCCTCCTGTTGATCACTCTCAATTTTCACCACTCCCCATGGACTTGGAAGCTTTACACACTGATGATAGGTGGATGGGACTGCCTTCATATCATGTATCCATGGCCTGCCAAGGATAACATTACAACATGATAAGCAATCAATAACACAAAACTTTTGATAAGAATGCAATCCTTCAATATAGATTGGGAGTTTAATGTCCCCCAATGTATTCTTTGTTTCCCCACTGAATCCCACAAGTACTGAGGATCTTGGGATAATATCAGACTCTGGGATATTCATTTTCTTGAGAACATCCAGCTGAATGATGTTCACAGAGCTTCCTCCATCTATAAGGATCCTGCGAACAAAGTGGTTAGAAATAAACAATGTAATTACAAGACCGTCATGATAAGGATCCTGGATGTCAACACGATCATCCTCATCAAAAGTAATGACTTTATCCTGGGTGACAACGGAGGTCCGGACGGGTCTGTCTCCATTATCCAACTTGGTTTCCTTAGCGTGTCTTTTTGCTGCTGAGAAGGATGTACCACAGATGTCTGATCCACCGAATATGAAATTTATGACTTGTGCATCTGCTGGAGGAGCAGGAGCCCTTTCCGGGATCCTTTCAGGATCCTGGGTTCTTGACTTCTTTCGTCCCAAGAGTTCCTTTAAATGCCCCTTGCTCAACAAGTAACCAATTTCCTTTCTAAGTGCAATACACTCTTCAGTGAGATGCCCAAAATCCTCATGATATGCACACCACTTGGATTTATCCTTTGTAGCAGCTGGTTTATCACTTTTCCTTGGCCACCTAGCTTTCTCACCTAGATTCTGCATTGCAAGGATTAGTTCATTGTTATCAACAGAAAAACAATATTCAGAAATAGGAGGATAATCCTCATCATCCTCTTCTTGTTCCACTGCGTGCACATTCTGGTTATCAGATCTGTTGTAGGACTTGGATTTGTTGTTCCTGAAGTAGGATCCTTGTTTATCCTGTTTTGAGGATCCTGTCAATCTGTCCTGGATCCTTTTGTCATCCTCTAGGCGGATGAACCTAAGGGCCCTAGTCCTTACTTCATCAAGATTCCTGCAAGGTGTCATAACAAGATCATCATAGAATAATGAATCCCTAAGCAATCCCATTTTAAAGGCTTCTACAGCCGTAGCAATATCCAAATTAGGAATATCTAAGGATTCTTTACTAAACTTAGTGATATAATCTCTAAGTGATTCATTTTGACCTTGTGTTACCCTATATAAATCACTAGTTAATCGTTCAAACTTTCTACTACAAGAGAATTGACTATTGAACAAGTTAACTAAATTAGCAAATGAAGTAATAGAGTAAGGGGGAAGACTTAGCAGCCATTTAAGAGCAGATCCTGTAAGTGTGGAACCAAATCCCTTGCATAGACATGCTTCTTTCAGCCTTTCAGGAATTGGATTGATCTCCATCCTCTCCCTGTACTGAGCTACATGCTCTTCTGGATCCGTTGAACCATCATATAGCTTCATTGATGGTATCTGGAATCTTTTAGGTATCTCAGCATCACATAAAGGTGGTGCAAAACGAGATATCCTATGGCTACCATCCGCAATCTCAGGAATGGGTTTAACCACTCCTCGTACACTGGATATCATATCCTTAAGCTTCTGTAGTTCCCTAGCCATGGCCTGATTGATACATGTATCCTGCATAAAGCCATGGTTAGTGTTATATAAATTATTAAAAGTGTTACCTCCCACAGGATTCGAGTTTGGAATTGCGGATGTGAATCCATCTTGTCGAGACTCTGGCATGATTGAAGGACCAGGAGAGGCAATGGTCTGCATTGGTATGAAGTCTCCTTGATGAACGTCCGGGTTCTGAGGCTGCATACTTCTCAAGGATCCTTGATTTTGAAGGAGGTTGGATCCTTGGAATTGAGATGATCCTTGAACCTGAAGGGATCCTGGGACCAGGGAGGATCCTTGAACAAGGGAGAATCCTGGGACCAGAGAGGATCCTGGGACCAAAGAGAATCCTGGGACCTGGGAGGATCCTTGGACCTGGGAGGATCCTTGTACCTGGGAGGATCCTTATACTTGGGAGGATCCTTGGACCTGGGAGGATCCTTGTACTGCATGCATTCCCACATATCCTCCTGACGTGAAGTATCCCTGATGCTGAGAGGAGGATCCTGATGGTTGAGAAGAGGATTCCTGAGGCTGGAAGTAAGAGCCAAATGCCTGACTCATTGTTGTTGTTCCATAACGCCTTCCTGGTAGTTCACCCAAGTATTGCACGTCCGGAACTGCTGAGTGTTGGGAAGTTATGACCGGAGTGTCGAAGTTCAGTGACCTTGGCATCAGAGGGGAGTGATCCTCCACTGATTTCTTCTGTTTCTTGATTTCATCGATCTCCCGGAGGATCCTTTCCTTGGTTTTATCCTGCTCTTGTGCATGATTCCTCATCTGCAAAATCAGGGCATAAAGATCATTAGTAGTAGGATTAGTTGAAACAGAAGAAGTAGGTGGTTTTTGGAAAATAAGGGTTGGTTTCTTCGCAGCATTCTCAGCATTCTTCTGGGATCCAGAAGGTGGTGGAGGCAAAGGAGGAACGCCTTGTGAAGAACTGAATGAGGGCATCAAACTTGAAGTATTCTTCACTGAGGAAGCCATCTGTTTGGTTGTAGCGAACCGAAATGACCACGAAAATACGAATCTTTCTAGGAATAAAGCACCAATTGCCCCACGGTGGGCGCCAAACTGTTTTGGTCAAAAATCAAGCAATGACAATGTAACCAAACTTTCTGTTGTGAGGTATGATGCTTGAATTGATGAACAACAATAAGGATCACTATGAAGTGTAATGAACAAGTGACACGAAGATTTATACGAGGAAAAAGCCCTTGATCAATGAATGATCTCCGGCATAAAAAATCTCGGGTGATGGAAACTATCGATCACCAACTCAAATTAAACAAGAAATGTATTACAACTTCGGATGATAGCGAGCTAAGTACAAGGATCACTATAGTGTATTGTGTAGAAAATGTGTGTAATCGCCAAATGTGTTAGCGAGAGCTGATGAGAGCGGTTGTATGAGTGTGTGTGTAGCCAAAAATAGCCAAGTGTTTTCTAACTAGCTCGCTACCCCCTTTAAAAACAGAAAATATCTACTCTAACTAACATTCCGCAAATGGTGCAAGTCCTCCACGACTCCATAACGTCCATTTCTGGACAAGCACGTGCGGAATAGACTTAGAATATTCTCCAGGAATATCGCCAAGACCAAGTCCAAGTTGATACTCCTGCAAAACAATTACGAATTCAAAGTAGACAATCGTTAGTACAAGGATCCTTATAGTGATCCATGATCCTAATCATGCAACACTTCTGAGGATCACTACTTCAGACAGAATTGAGGATCACTAAACCCAACAGTAAATAAGGATCACTGATCATTTAGAAATCCACCCCTAACAGCAGGTATGACGTCAGCATTTACTAGGGAGCTCCAGAAATTGAAGGACATGATATCCAGTGTACCTGGGGTGGTCCAGCTAATTCCGGAAGTGTCCCAAGACAGCCACATGATATCTCGGTTTGCATATCCTATTTGTGATGCTGAAATCCCAAAAAGATTTCAAACCCCCAACATGAAGCTCTATGACGGAACTACGGATCCTGAAGAGCATGTTGCCCAGTATAGGGAAAGAATGGAGATTAACCCTATCCCTCCGGAGCTCAAGGAAGCATGCGGCAAGGGTTTTGGTTCTACCTTAACAGGATCGGCCTTGAAATGGCTTTTAAATGTTCCTCCTTATTCGATTACATCATTTGCTCACCTAGTGAATTTATTTAATAGTCAATTTTCTTGCAGTCGAAGTTTTGAAAAACTAACAAGTGATCTCTACAGGATAACTCAAGGACCTCAGGAATCCTTAAGAGATTATGTGAACAAGTTTAGCCGAGAATCCTTAGATATTCCACATCTTGATGTTGCAACAGTTGTGCAAGCTTTCAAGATGGGGCTACAAAAAGATTATCAATTTTACCAAGATCTTGTAATGAACCCATGCAGGAACTTGGATGAAGCTCGAAACAGGGCCCTAAGATATATTCGACTGGAGGATGAAAAAAAGATGCAAGAGATGATGAACTCGTCCACCACTTATGATTCAACTAATAGGAAGTCAGAATCCTCGTTTAAACCGTATCGCTCTAAGCTGTATGGCAGAAATGGCAACAAGAAAGTGAATGCTGTTGAAGACGAGGATCCTGAAGAGTATCCTGAATTATCTGAATATTGCTTTTCTGTTAACATGCCTGAATTAATGTATGCTATGCAGGGTTTAGGAGACAAAGCCAGGTGGCCTCGAAAGAATCAACAAAAAGCTGATTGGAAGGATAAGTCCAAATGGTGTGCCTTCCATGAAGATTTCGGACATGTGACTGAGGATTGCATTGCCCTAAGAAAAGAAATAAGTTATCTTCTAAGCAAGGGATATCTGAAGGATCTCCTAGGAAGAAAAAAGAATAAGGGTCAGGATATTGAGAAGGATCCTGAACGAGCAGCATCACCTCCTACGGATGCCAAGATAATCAACTTTATTTTAGGAGGATCCGACATTTGTGGGACTTCGTATTCTGCGGCCAAGAGACATGCAAAGGAGGCTAAAGCCAAAAGAGGAGATAAACCAGTCAGGATGACTACCCTCACAACTGATAAAGTGATCACTTTCGACAGTGATGACAGGGATACTGTCCAGGATCCTCACCATGATGCTCTGGTAATAACATTATATGTGGCTAACCATTTTGTACGCAGGATATTGGTGGATAATGGCAGCTCCGTCAACATAATCCAACTAGAAACTCTGAAAAGAATGAATGTATCTCCAATGGATATCACTTCGAAATCCACCGTGCTTGTTGGGTTCAGTGGAGAGGCTAGGAACACAGTGGGAGAGATAAAGTTACCAGTATATGTTGAAGGGGTCAACTCAATACAACGTTTCTGTGTGATGGACTCCCTATCCTGCTATAACATCATATTGGGTAGGCCATGGATCCATGATATGAAAGCTGTGCCATCAACTTATCATCAATGCATCAAGATCCCTACCCCTTGGGGGGTTGTCAAGGTTGATAGTGATCAGTAGGAGGTGAATGAATGATACTCATCCTCAATGAAATCCTCAACCAAGCCTAATGCAGCATAGCAATTAAAGATGCGGGCCCAGGATATCGTGGAGGCTTCAGAGCAGGATATGAAGAAAATTATCTTGGATCAGGATAATCCGGATATCTCGGTGCTCGTAGGAACCAATATCCCTCGGGATATTGAAGAACAGTTAACTAACTTTTTGAAGTGCAGGATGTCGACATTCGCGTGGAAGCATGAGGATATGACAGGCATTTCCAAGGATATTATAACACATAAGCTCGGTATTGACAGATCATTCAAACTTGTCCAACAAAAGTGAAGGAAGTTTGCTCCGGAGCGAAATGTGATCATTCAGGAATAAGTAGAGAGGCTATTGAAATCTAAGATGATCAGAGAAGTCAAGTTTCCAAGATGGCTAGCAAATGTAGTCGTGGTACAGAAGAAAAATGGGAAATGGAGAGTTTGTGTAGATTACACAGACTTGAATAAAGCTTGTCCCAAAGACCCATTTCCTCTTCCTCATATTGATGCAATGGTGGATGCTACTGCCGGCCATGAGATGTTAACCTTCATGGATGCATCCTCAGGATTTCAGCAGATTCAAATGGAATCTTCAGACCAGGAGGATCTGCCTTCATGACACCAACAGGTATTTATTGTTATACTGCTATGCCTTTTGGTTTGAAGAATGCAGGTGCAACATACCAGAGATTGGTGAACATGATGTTTAAAGAGAAGCTGGGGGACACCATGGAGGTATACATCGACGATATGGTGGTAAAATCTAAGAAGGCTGAGGATCACCTCCAGGATATTAAGGGAGCATTTGATATCCTGCATCAGTATAACTTGAAACTAAATCCTGCTAAGTGCCATTTTGGAGTGGGGGCAGGAAAGTTCCTAGGATATATGGTGACTAAAAGAGGAATAGAGGCAAGCCCGGAGCAGATTAAAGCTATCTTGAATATCAAATCACCTTCAAATATGAAGGATATCCAACGGTTAACAGGGCGAGTAGCAGCATTAAACAGATTTATTTCAAGATCCTTGGAAAAGTGCAAGGAATTTTATGATATCCTGAAGAAAAACAAGAAGTTCGAATGGAAAGAGAAGCATGAAGCAGCCCTGCAGGATTTGAAGCAGTATCTTTCTACTGCACCTCTATTGATGAAGCCTGAAAATTGTGAACCACTGTCCCTATACCTCGCAGTATCAGGGAATGTTGTAAGTGTCGTCCTTATAAAGGATCATGAAGGTCAACAATATCCTGTCTATTATGTTAGTAAAAGTTTATTAGATGCTGAAACTAGATATTCTCATTTAGAAAAATTAATATTGGCTCTAGTTATGGTATCAACAAAGCTTAGACATTACTTTGAGACACATAGGATTCATGTTAAAACCAATTATCCTGTTAAAATGTGCTTAGGAAACCTGAGATGTCAGGCAGGATGGCCAAGTGGTCAGTGAAGTTAAGTGCTTATGACTTAGTATATGAACCTAGAAATGCCATAAAATCACAGGCTCTAGCTGACTTTGTGGCTGATTTCAGTAGTGATATTCAGGATGAAGTAGACCTAGAAGTCCAACAATTAGGAGAATCCTCAGGATCCTGGACATTATACATTGATGGAGCATCTAATGTTAGAGGAGTAGGATTGGGAATACTACTAAAATCGCCGCAGGGGGACATATTACCCCAGGCTATTAGGTGTGAATTTCCTACTACTAATAATGAAGCAGAATATGAGGCTTTAATTGCAGGATTAGAGTTGGCCAAAAATATGAATATTAAGAATCTGCAAGTATATGTTGACTCCTTGTTAATCACTAATCACTTTAATGGATCCTATGCAGTTAAAGGTGAGAAGTTAATCGAGTACCTCGATATTCTTAAAAAATTAGCAGGATATTTCGATGTTTTTACACTTGAACAGGTACCAAGAGAAGATAATGCTGAAGCGGATGCCTTGGCAAACCTAGGATCATCAGCCAGAATACCTGAGGGAACCCAAATACCAATACTTCATATCATGTATCCTGCTGTGGATCCCTTCAAAGCTCAGGATAAGGTGGTAACAAGCATCCAGGATCCTGGTCATGATCCTGACAAGGATACTGAATCCTGGATGACTCCAATCATAAGATATCTCAAGGAAGGACACATCCCTAAAGACGAAAATCCTAAGGCATTCAGGATGAAGGTATCGCGATTCACCATTATAAATAATGTTTTGTATAAGAAATCTCTTGCAGGTCCATACCTGAGATGCTTGAAGGATCCTGAAACTAAGGAAGTGCTTCAAGATATAAATGAAGGGGATTGTGGTAACCACACTGGGGGCAGGTCATTATTCTCAAAAGTATTAAGAACAGGATACTATTGGCCGACAATGAAAAAAGATGCTACAGAATATGCTCGAAGATATGATGCATGTCAAAGGCACAGTAACATACTACATCAACCAGCTGGACCACTATATCCTATAGCTTCCCCTTGGCCATTCATGAAATGGGGGATGGACATAGTAGGGAAATTACCAAAAGCTCCAGGAGGAAAAGTCTTTATGCTGGCAATGACTGATTATTTCTCTAAGTGGGTTGAAGCTGAAGCATTTGTTCAAGTTAGAGACCAAGAAGTAGTATCCTTCATAAAAAGGAATATCCTGGCCAGGTTTAGAGTACCAGCTGAAATCATTTATGACAATGGATCCCAGTTTATAAGCAAGAGGACTACTGACTTTTGCAAGAGTTGGGGAATCAAAATGATCACATCTACTCCCGTACATCCTCAAGCAAATGGACAAGCTGAATCCTCAAACAAGATAATTGTTAACAACTTGAAGAAGAGACTAGGAGCTAAGAAAGGAAGATGGGCAGAAGAACTACCCTTTGTTTTGTGGGCTGATAGAACAAAGGTAAAAAATGCAACTGGCCAGACTCCGTTTTCCTTGGTAATTGGAGCAGAAGCAGTGATCCCAACAAAAATGGTGATGCCTACGGCAAGATCTATCCTCCGGGATCTTGAGCAGAATCCTGAAGCTTTGTGTCAAGATTTGGACACTGTAGACGAAACAAGAGATGCAGCAAGGCTAAGGATGGCAGCATATCAACAAAGGATATCCAGAGCATATAACAAGAATATAAGGACTAGAAGATTTCAAGTTGGTGATTGGGTATTAAGAAAGGCTTTTTAAAATACCACTAATCCTGCCGATGGAAAGTTGGCTCCAAAGTGGGAAGGACCATATGAGGTTGAATCAGAATCTGGAAAAGGAGCATACCGACTCAGGAGTATGGAGGGGGATATGCTACCAAGATCCTGGAATGCTATACACTTAAAGCTCTATTTCAAGTAAGAATAGAATTTAATTTCTATCTCAGAATGGTATGTATTCTA
>JARYGA010009588.1:0-37255 GCA_030545235.1 Helianthus tuberosus
ATCAACAATTGATTGTAGATCTTGCTAAAGCAACTGAAGCTAACGTGTTTTTAACCAGAAATGAAAAGGAATTTAAAACAACAATTGCGTCATTAAGACATGATGTTTCAGAATTACAAAAAGCTGTTTTGCGAAAACAACATGCTAACAATGATCTTATAGACACAATTGAAAAGCAGATGGTAGAGTTGGCAACCGCTCGATGTGAATGTGAAACAATCAAGCAGAAATTGGAAAGTTATTCCAATTCCCGCTATGTATTGGATCACATTATTGATGTTCAAAAGAAAAAGGGGGATAAGAAGTGTATGGGATTCAAATCATGTCCTCCCCCAATGAATCACAATTACTCAAAATTGCCTGATGACGAGGATATGCCCCGTTTTGAACCTACTGTGCCACTCGGTCTAGATGACTTTGCAGCAGGCCTCGGGTTCACGACTGGTACATCATCCTCGGGTCAATCAGAATCTGAGAAAAGTGTGACAGATTCATCGTGTGTTAAGGAACAGAGTCCTCCCGTTGTTGAGGATACTGATTCTTCGGATGATGAATCTGATGAAATTGTGAACCAACAGTCCAACTCGGTTACAACAGATATTCCAATCGAGAATCACATCCTGTGTGATCCACCAGTGAAACCGAGTAAGACTGAAATGTCAAAAGAAATGGAGTCGATTATATCAAGTTTTGAAGGGAGTAACTTGTTGTACACGCTCAAAGGAGATAGCAAAATCTACTCTAACAAAGATTTTCCAATTAAAAATGTAAATCAAGATTTAATTGAGCAAATTTTTGAAGGATGCACTGATAAGTTTTTGGGGAACAAAAGTGGCAAAGTTACCGTCACTCAATGTGATCCAATTCCGTGTGAACAAATTAGAAAACAATACGGAAACCAAAAACTACAAGTTGAGCGAAAACAACAAGTCAATTCCAGAAAAGGTAAGGTACAGGGAAAGAAGGCTCAGAACAAGAATGTTCAAGCACCTAAGGTTCAACAACAATGGGTGCAAAACAAAAGAGCTCCTGTTAAGAAAAGAGAACCGAAAGTGAACTTTGTTGGATCCACGGGTTCAGATAAACTTGAAACATTTCAGGATAAATCTAACATTGATTTTGTAAAACAAGTTAGAATTTTAAAACGAAATGATCAGAATAACTACACCCAACACACCAACGGAGGTGATTTAGGTCCAAGCACGTCTAGATCACAAAGTTCATTGTCTGGTTCTCTGTCTGATCATCAACATGTTTCTCCGAGGTTTGTAGAGCGGAGAATGTGTTTTGAGTGTGGCACAATTGGGCATATTGTAAGATACTGCCCATACCTGCAAAAGGTGAAGGCAAAAACAAGTGCTCCCCAAGAAACCAATTACCAAAAATGATCATTTTCCCCGAAACAAGACCCACGTGTCTTGAAAGAAAGGGAAAAGAAGTTAAAACAAAAGAATCAAAAGGTAATTGAAAAGGCCTTAAAATCAGAGGTCAAAGAAGAAAAACCTGTTCAAGCAAAACCTAAAACTGTAAAACCAGTAAATGCTAAAACAATTAATACAAATACTGGTAAAGGACAAACAGCTTGGAAACAAAAACAGGTAATTCAGTCAGGGGGAGCACCACAGGTTCTTTTTCCTAATCATCAAGTGATTGAAATCACTTTTCTTGATGATCAAGGACGACCCAAGTCCACAAAGGCTTGGGTCCCTCTCTCCAACTAATTTTTGAGTGAGTGTGTAGGATATTCCAGGAGGAACTTTCGATAGTCGTAAGATTGTTGATAGTGGAGCATCCTTGCACAAAATAGGCAACAGAAGAAATTGCTGCCTTTGATGGAGAGAAAAAGTAAAGGGAAACAGAAATGTCTGTTGAAAGAGATTGAAAAGCTTCGACAAAATGAAAATCTTTTCAAAATGTGAATGTTCAAGGCTTTGATCGGGTCCCCGGGATAGATTCAAATCAAAATGTACGCACCTGCAGCACGTCTGAAGTTCAACAATCTACAAGATGAACGTGCAGTGTACATTTCTTCGCGGTGTATTTGAAGAAAATGTGTTTGTTGAACAAACCAACCGGGTGTGCGGATGCCTTGGCTTGGATTGAACAACCGCACACTACTTCTCAAGAGAAAGACAAAAGCCTTCACTGGTGCAATGTGGAAGACCAGCCGGACCCGGAGGTTTATGATCTTGTTGCTGTGAAGGGATTTCAGTAGCTACAAAATCGACCTTGAAATCCACACCGGGTGGATATCCAGTTTGGGAGAGCACTCAGATTCCTGGCAATGCACGAAGCAGTTGCAGGATACAGTTTTAAATTTCTAATCTCTCCTATACTTGTCGATATTTAAGCTGCTTTGTGAATTATTATCTCGTTCAGCACTCTTTGACCAGACAATGTTGTCATGGTCCGCACCGCTTACCGACATGCCAACTGATTTTTCCAAAATTCGATAAATCTTTTCAGATTAAAATTAATTTTGGTAAACGGCATTGAGGTAAAACATGAGTTAACCGACATCGGAAAATCATTTTTGTAAATATCCTTGTGTCTTTTAAATTTTATCTTAGTTTGTTGATTTTAGGGGGAGTAAATCCAAAATTTGTAAATCCAAAAACATCGAAAAATTTCAAAAACTCAAAAACAATAGAAAAACAAAAATGAGTTTCCTGGCGAGCAAAAGAGAAAATGATAGTACATCAGTGGTCTGTCTAAACTTCTTTAAACTTAAACTGCAAAATGATAAGCAGCTCTATATAAGATGTATCGGTAGGCTCACAATCATTTTAAAGTGTGCAGGGTGATATAAACTTAAATCGACTGAAGACTGGGTGGGAACCATTCATTGGCATATGGTCTTAGTACCGAAATTTCGTTTGAGAGATTGCCGAGGTTCTGAGATATTCGGTCTTTATGCTGCTTATCATCTGGGTATCATGGTTGTATCTTTTTCCGAAAAATAACGGGGACGCAAGTCTAGATCTTCCATGATACCATACATACGTGTACATATTGCATACGACCTCAATAAGTGATCAACAATCACATGTCCAAATCAAATAAGTGATAAAATATCACAAATTCTTTCCGGGAGTCAAGTTCGTCTCTCTGCTGTACGAAAGTACTGACCTGTTCACGGACTTGCTCCTGTGCCCTCATGCATCGAAAAT
This sequence comes from Helianthus tuberosus, assembly GCA_030545235.1. Taxonomy (NCBI): domain Eukaryota; kingdom Viridiplantae; phylum Streptophyta; class Magnoliopsida; order Asterales; family Asteraceae; genus Helianthus; species Helianthus tuberosus. The sequence continues at coordinate 3,171 of JARYGA010009588.1, forward strand.
CAAGTTCCTCATCAATAAGTGATTATATCACATAGGACTTGTTTTCAAATCAAAATAAGTGAGAATCTCACATCATATACGGTCAAACAGATGATAATCGGTATACTCACCGGTAAGATGAACCCTCGTGCATACCTTGATACGGGAATGTGTCGTGATGTGGATGAACACCGGTCGGTAAGTATAAATTATACCTTAACGTATCCCCTCGCCATGATTACATCTGATAAGTTGAGCTTAAGTGGACAACAATACCGATAATTGTTATAGGATGCTTATCTTAATGTTAACTAATAGAACAACAAGAGCGTTTTGGCATGACCGTACACTGATATGATTCTCTTACCCTCGAAACTCGCAAAAAGAATGTCTGTAAATATTTATTTAATGTTTCCTGTTTATGCATCTTTGTATATATTTATTTATTGCTTTCCGTCTTTACATTTGAAAAATGAAAATTTCAAAAAGATTTTAGGTGTGTTTTAATTTAAACTTTATAAAATCCAAAAAGATTTTTCTTCTAGATTATTTTTGATTGACTGATGTTGGAACTCGAGTCTATCCTACCCAAAATCCTGATCGTAAGCTGGAAAACAATTGCATCTTCATAAACAGTCGAAGTTAACGAGTTTTGAAAGTTAAAGGATTAAAATGAATATTTTTCTAAACTTTCAAACTGCTGTCGGTTGGTGTTTGATTGAGATTTGATCTCATATGTGTCGTTAGTTTAAATGTTAACTATATTCCAAGCGGTTGTTCTCATTATGCGTTTAGCTTTCTTGCATGTGCAGATGCTAAAGGCGAGGAGAACATGTTTGATGAAAAGCTTTGGAATGAAGACACGAAGTGGAGGCACTCAAAGGATAAAATGATCGAGTTGCCGCTGTCCCTTCATCAACACCACAAGGATCTGAAGAATTGACAAGTCAAAAGATTCACGAGCATGACTCAATGGAGAGTTCAATCTAAGGGGGAGTTTATTGACACACTACCTAAGTTAAATGGGGAGTTTGTTGATACACTTTCTACTTACGACGCGTGAAGACTTTGAAGATCCTCCGACATGAAAGTCACAGAAGACGAACCATCACGAGTAGCGTCCAAGGGGGAGTTTGTTGATACACTTTGTGTGGACGCGACTCGGCTCGGTTCGACTCGGCCTTGAAGACTTGAAGACACGAAGATCGAGACAAAGCTACAGCCAAGGGGGAGTTTGTTGGTGCACTTGTGTCTGTACTTTGTCTGTATTTCGTCATGATACAAAACGATGTCTTTAATGTAAGGTTGATGTAAGTTTGACCAAGTCAACCATCCTCCTGGTTTGACTTGACCAAACAGTTAGAAAAATGTTGTAAGCTGGTTGTGTCGAAGGATGTGTCATCGAAGGATTGTTTTATATCCTTCGATGAGCTCGAAAGATGAACATTCGATAGATGAGTTCGAAACATAAACCTTTGATGGATGAACTCGAAGGATATCTCGAAGGATATCATCCTTCGAGGTATTTGTGAATCTTTCGATGTCTTTCTGGTCGACAGATGATCTTTCGATCAATCTGTCTGATCCTTCGACCAGATCTGCTGTGTCGGGTATATATACCCATGTGGTGTGTTGTGAGAAGAGAACACAAGAGTGATAGAAACAGAGAGAGTTGAGAGCACACACACGAGAGAACTTTGAGAGTTTGCAGAATACATCTGTGAACATTGGACTTGTAACCGAACCTTTCATACGCATTAATACAAGTGGTGTTAATCGTTGAATGTTGTGTGTTGTGTTTGTGCTTGTTCTCGTATAAAGTCTCGGTTGCATGCTAGCTTGGATTCCGCACTCGCTAGTGTGTTTGATATAACAAGGATAAGGTTTTATCTCATCCTCGAGAGGGACCTACAAATTGAATTCTAAAATTCTTTTCTCAAAGCAGTTTCTAACCCTTCATCCCAAATCATTCTCTATTCTTCCGCATCAAAATGACGAAATCAAAAGCAAAATCAAAATCAAAATCAAAATCACCATCATCTTCAAAAGAGGTCGCTCAAACGGCCGAAGAACCCATTGAAATCCAGTACAAATCTCCACACAACTATTTGGGTTTACTTATGAAACCCTCAAACAACCATACCTTCGATTCCATCATCGACACCATATCTGCATCAAAGTACAAAACTTTGTTGACAGCAGACGCTCCCATTTACTTGCAAACCCAGAGAGAGTTCTGAAAAAATACTACGCTTGAAAAACAAGACGGAAAAGTAGTAGCCATTAACTCCTCGATACAGGGTAAAGCGATTCAAATCACTCTGCAATCAATCTCAGAAGTCTTCAAACTCGATGATCAGAAAGGTAAAACTTCTTTTGATAAAAAAACGAGTTAAAAGCTGATTTTCTGAAAAGGGGATATGCAGAACAATCAAAGGTAGATACCTTACAAAAAGGTTATTTCCCGTCTGCACCCAGATTTTTATTCCACACACTTTTGTCGTGTGTTTCAAATAAAACAACAGCGTTTAACGAAATACCATTAAAGATTCAATGCCTGGGCTATGCTATTTTAAATAATAAAGATTACAACTACTCCCAGGAGATCTTTAATGACTTGGTAAAAAACGTTGATAGTAAAGCATTTTTACTTTTTCCAAGGTTTCTAAGCTACTATTTTAAACAAAAATTTGAAAAAGAAAATGAAAATTTGCTCAAACAAGGTGTTTATTTTCAAATAAAAAGTTTGACACCTGAAACATTCACTAGAATGTTGGCACCAATAAAAACAAAAGCAGAGGTGTCTGAGTAGAATTTAGCAGTTACCACTGCTCCTCAGACATCTGCTGCTGAGCCCACTGCTCCAGGTGATCATAGCAGCACTACCACTGCTTTGAAACCCACACCTGTCACTACCAAAAAGACCAAAAAGAAAACATCCAGAAAACCCACAAAACCCAAAACAAAGGCAACTCTGGAAGATGAGATCCCAGAGCAACTGCCAGTGACAAAACAAATGTCACCACAAACCACTGCTGCTACTTCCTCACAGCAGTTGGTAGAAAGATCTCCACCATTGCCTAAAACTCCTCCTGCATCCTCACAAAAGGATCATGTTGTAAACACAGGGACCCCACAATATGAAGCTCTGGACCCAATCGGATCCATCTTCCTCGGTCCTGATCCCAAGGACATGTCTCTTTCAACTCCCATACCCTCACCAATAATATTACCACAATCCATGCTACCCTTGTTGCATGCAGTTGTTATAGCTCAGACACAAACCAGTTCCTCTCAATCACTCATCAAAGAGAGTACACTCCAACAAGTGACTGGGTCTGATGCTTATACCTCTGCTATCCCAGCAACAACTGAGGAGGTTACACCCCCTGAGTTACAAGTAACTCTCGGTGGTAGTTCAAGTGGAGCAGCAACTACAACTGATGGATCAACAGATCTTCAGTTGGACAATTGTTTCATTAGTAAGACTCCCTTGAAGGCAATTTCTTCCATAGCACCATCGGTAACCACCAGTGAGTTAGTTCTAACCACTGGTACCATCAAAAGTTTATCAAGTGCTGAAGAAAGAAGTCCCCAGTACCAAGAACAAGGGGCATCAATGGGTGATTTTTGGGACTCAGTTCCTAAGTCGCACATTGGTACAACCACTGCTGGTGGGAATTCAGATGATCCCATTAAAGTGGGTGATGATTCAAAATATCAGGAATTAACGGGCAGAGTTGAAAAACTCGAAACATCAGTTGCCGAGATAAAGGATATGGTGCAGCAGCTGCTAAAAGCTCAAAAAGCACAATCCACTGTTGCTCCAGCTCAAGCATCTGCACAATCTGTACTTGCTCCAAATGAGCTGTGGAATATTTTCCAGCCCTTACTTGAAAAACAAAAACAGATGGCTGATCAGCAGCATGAGATACATGTGAAAATGTTGACAAAGATGGTGGAGTCGAGATTTAAAGATACTCAAGTAGACATCAAAGCTATCAAGGCTCATCTCCAAAGCACTTCTGGAAAAGTTCCCTCTACTATCCTTTTTATGGATAACCCCCTTGCAGATAATGACAAAAAGGGGGAGAATGTCAAACAGATGAAGAAAAAGGGAATTGAAGATGGTCTGTATGTTGAACCAGAACAAGGAAAACAGCCATCTAAAATCTCAAAAGATTCAAAATCTCAACCTTCCATCCAAACAGCTGATACAGCAGTAGTTACAAAAACTGTTGTCAGTAGCCAAACAGTTGTCATCTCATCAATACACACAACTTCACCACACACCACCAAAACCACTGCCATACCACCGTTTCCTGCCAAAAAGCAGAAGACAACAGATGTTACAACATCTGCTGTAATGACAACAGTGGTTGAAACACCAGTTGTTTCAACAACTGATAGTCAAACACAAACCACTACCATTCAAACTCAAACCACTGAGCCACCCAAAACATTATCAGCCTCTCCTACAATAAAAAGGAGAAGGATTCTCATACCTGATGATTCACCACCACCATCAAAAACTACCTCACCACCTTCAACCCCTGCTCAAAAGCAGAAGACATCTACTGACACATCAGTAGTTGTAATGACAACAGAGGTTGAAACACCGTTTGTTTCAACAGCTGCTAGTCAACCATCCACCACTGCTCTCATCATTCCTACATCACAATCAAAATCCTCTTCATCCGCAAAGCTCTACACCAGAAAAAGAAAACTTTCTCAGCCAAATGAGGACAAATATGATCCCACAGCTGCAAAATATCCGTTGGAACTAGAAGCTATAAAAAATGAGATGAGGCAATTTTACACTGATGATGATTCTTCAAACAGAAGATTTCCTTCACTCGTTGGCTTCATAGTTCCAGAAGACATGGATGAATATCTTGAGCTCAAAACAAGACAGGCTAAGATAAGAGCCAAGGTTGAATGTGAAGGTCAAGGTGATGAAGCGATTGCTGAAAGATTGGAACTTCTGCTCACAAAAGTCAAACAAATAAAATATTTTGCACAAGAGCTGAGCAAAGAAAAGGCAGATCAACGAAAAGAGATGAGAAGAAAACTTCTTGCATACATCATGCAAGAAAAAATTTACCCTGCTGAAGAAAACCAATTTGAAGAATGGCCAATAGTGGCTTTAAAGCATGAGGCTGATAGGATTGATAGAATCAAAAACGATCCTAGAAAGAAGAAAATGCTCCAAATTGGAGCAAATACAAAAAAGCTCATCGCTGACCTAACAAATGAGTACAAAAGAAAGAAACAGGAGTTGATAGATGCAAAAGTGGACACTGCTAATGCCATATCAAAATGGTCAAAGCAGCATACTGATGAAGCCTATGAAAGGCTGAAGAAAAGGAAGATAATTGTTTCAGGCACTTCAAAGAAGCATGAACAAATGATGAAGCTTGAACAACAGATTGAAAACCTCAAAACACTGTTCAAGTCAACAAAAAATCCTATTCTTGTGTCAAACCGAGAAGAAGGAAAACAGCTGACTAGTGAAGAGGTAAAGGAAAAGGAAGTTGAGTACTTCACAGAAACCATCATGAAAATGGCTCTAAAAGAAGAAAGCTCAGAAAAACTTCAAAACCTTTTTAAAAAGGTGTTAACTAAGCCTACATCACCAAATACTTCAGAAGTTTCAGACATTGAGCCAGATCAACAAAAGAGACAGGAGCAGATAGAAAAGGAGACTGCAGAAGACATAGCTGCAGCAAACAATGTCATTGAAATGGCCTTCAAACGAATATCTGAAAGTCTGCAAGTTTTCACAAGGCCAACATCTCCCAACTCATCTTCAAATAAATCTCTCCCAAGAAACCTATTTGGTTTAAAAATACTAAAGTGGCTCTGTGATCAAAAGACCCATGTATTGACTCTGGTCAGAATCAATGGTGAAGTGAAGCATATATCAAGGAATCAAGCACTAGGCCTGGGTGTTGAAGATCTACAAGATCTCCTTGAGCTTACACTGTGCCGGGATGAAGATGATACAAGTTCTCAGGATTTTGAGCTGAAATTTAAAGAACAAGTCAAAGAACTTCTGATGAGGAATAAAGATCCAGAATAATGAAGGGTTTTGGCATTATCTATTGATGTGTGTAAAATGCAACATATAAATTACATCAAATGAGGCATAAAACTAACCCTTTTTAAGTACTAATATTGGAAAAAGAGTGTTTTTGTCTTCCTTTTGTATTTTCAGGATTAAATGAGCTTAAAAACGCAAAAGAAGCAAAAAGACAGCTAAATCCAACATAAATACAAGAAAAGGAACATTAGTGGACTGCCCGACCCCTCAACGGCACCTTCCAAAGCAAAAAAGAGAAGACAGAAGGCTGAACACGCCCCGTGCTCAGCCAGCACGGGGCCGTGCCCAAGAAGCAGCAGAAAAGACAAATCTATAGAAGCTTCTATTGCCCATCACGGGGCCGTGCTCAGCGGACACGGGGGCGTGTCGAAAGTATAGCAGGCGCATTTATTGTAATTGCGAATTACAATTAATGAGGAGAGAGATTGTCAGACGGACACGGGGCCGTGCCCAGCGGACACGGGGCCGTGTCCAGCACTCTGTTCAGCCTATAAATAGGAGTGCTTGGATTCATTTCATCTCATCCCTTGGCACACCACCTCTCTCACACTTCATCCACCACCCACCACCATCACAACACCATCATCCACCACCATCATCCATTGTCCATCGTAGAGTGTGTGAGTCGTCTCGGGATCCAAGATTGATCGTAAGAGTTCTTGACAATCAAGGCCATGTTTGCCTAAGTCTCTTACATCACTTGGTGAAGACAAAGTGTCTAGTATAATACTTTTTATTTCTAATCTTTTGCACTTTTTATTTGGTTTTGTATTAATGACTTTAATAACTAGTTACTTATGTTGAAGGTGATCTTTCCTTATCGTTTGTCCGTGGTGTCTTGGCATTATTTTACTGTCTATATAAAATAAAGGATTTTCACCATTCATATCTCCACGGTCTATATGGAGGTATGTTGGCTACCTGGTAGGGGGTTAAGGGAACGGTTTGGTAAAGGTCTTGCCATTGTTCAGCGTTTAGAGGTCCTGCAATGGACCTGGGTCAAATTTAGTAGGACCTCCTTCAATACTTCACGGTATTGGATGGCGGGGGTCCAAACTCTTTGATCCCCTCATAAGTTAACTACTATTAATACTATAACCCGGCTATTTAGGACTGTATCCCTGCTGACTCAGACTACTTAGTCGAGGGTAACGTCACCGCCAAAAGCGGGGCCTACCACAATACTGCATTAATAACTTAATTCATTATCTTCCAATAATCCACCCCTTTAGGATTGTATCCCTGCTGACTCAAACTACTGGGGTGAGGGTAACGTCACCTTCAAAAGAGGGGCCTACTACAATAACTAAGATAATCTCTTAATTGTGTGCAAAAGTGCGGAAATAATCAAAGGTTATACTAGATACGAGTCGGAACCAAGTGATTCATCTTGTCTATCTGTTTTTCTTTTATTTTTATTTTTCAGCATTTTAGTTAGATTTTAATTTTCTTAGTTTAAAACATTTTTCTAAACTTTTATTTTGGTTAGACGTTGAGGATAAACCGGTACTAAAAGCTCTTGTGTCCTTGGACGACCTCGGTATCTTACCAACACTATACTACACTCAACGATGGGTGCACTTGCCCATATGTGTGTTTAGTGTCAGTGAAATATCGTGTTTTATAAATTTAAAACTTGGCTAAAATAAGTGTTAAAAAGGGCTTAAAATATACACCTAAAATATACGACACTTACCGCACATCAAGTTTTTGGCGCCGTTGCCGGGGACACAAGGATTTTAAGAAAGTTAGGAATCAACGGCCTAATCATCTTTTATTTTTTTTCTTTTTATTTTTTTAGGATTTTCTTAGTTTTTCAGCTTCTGCAGAGCTCAGCACGGGCCGTGCCCGCTGAACACGCCCCCATGCTCAATCATTGGAACTGGCAATCCTGTTTTACATCAGACAGTAAGCTGAACACGGGGCCGTGCCCACTCAACACGCCCCCGTGCCCAAGTTTCAGTTACTGAAAACAGAACCGTTAGATCCCGGCGGTTGGTAATTTCTGACATAAACATGAGTGATAGTAATTATTTTTACTTTCGGCACTCTTATGGTACGTGGTGTCCATTATGTGGTGGCGAACATGAAGAAGTAAAATGCTACTTCCTAAATTATAGGCCCCACTACATGGACCCACCAACTTCTCACAACCTTAAGAGGGGCGAAAGTAAAAATAAGCACTATTTCTCCCTCGAATGCGCCCAGCCAGATATTCTAGGGGAAATGCTCCTTGACGAGTTATTTCAACTAGAAGATCTAGTTCAGAACTGGTTAGAAGAGCTTAGGAAGGATTTTATTAATCCACCCCAAGACGATAACCATGAAGAAAAGTTGGAACCGCATTCCGACAACCTCATTGCTCCCGAAAGTACCTTCGTACCTAGCAAAGACTTGGACGATAGTCGTCCCTGTGTCGATTGTGCCGTGAAGGACTCTCCATCGACTTCGTTCGGTGCATACATAGACCTGAGTGATTCGGCATACACCTTCTTTAACAAGAGCCCGGGAAAGGGTTGGACTTGTCCACCTAGAATAAAAATAGGAATTACCCTCACCGAAAACCTCTTGCGTTCTCGCCTTAGTCTGGGGCAATTAAGGTATATTAGGCACTTTGGGGTTGTTCCAACCAGTCAGGAACCACCCGATACTAACAAGTGCCTTAAAAAACTAGACAACTTCATAAAACAGTCCCTAGACACGGGGCCGTGCCCAGCCAACACGCCCCCGTGTCCATCGAAAGATTCCATTCTGATCAGTACGTCAGAATACGGACAAACTGTGTCAGAACTCCACCTGCACACGGGGCCGTGTCCACTGAACACGGGGCTGTGTCCAGGATGCTGTCATTTTCTATAAATGCAGCCAAGAATTCTGCACATTTGGACCAACTTGGGACAGAGAATTGCAGGAATCTTCTCTCAAACTATCCTAGGTAAGTCTAAAAGAAGGTTCTAACAACCCATCTTGTCCTTTCCTCTTTTAGCCATTTCCTTCTTCTCCATCTTTCTCCAAGAGCTACCATTGAAAGTTTGGAATTCCTCCAACTCTATGGTAGGGATGAATGAGTTTTGTTCAAGGAATCTTGGTAAAAACATGTTATGAAACATTGTTTTAAGTTATTAGTAGCTAAAAAGGCCCCACAAGTTCAGAAAATAACTTAAAAATCCAAGTTTCATTGTTCCAAAACTCTGCAGAAAGATGAACACGGGGCCGTGCTCAGTGAGCACGGGGCCGTGTCCGGTCACTGTTTCATTAAATAAACTATTTTTAGTTTATTTTTCATAGGATGCCGAGTGAAAACAGCAATACATCTTCTGTGCATTCGTCAAACAGCCAAAGAGGAAGAAGACCCTCCATTGAAGCTACACTTGTGCACTATGTGATAGCATTAAGGGAGGCTCTCGATGAAATGATGTCAGTAGAGGAGGTCCTAATCGACCGTATCAACGATCTTACGATGGGACTTGAAAGCAGCTTCCAAGAAATTAACCTCTTGCACCAGAGGTTAAATATTCTTGTAGCACCTCCAATGGAACCAGTCCTTCCTCAACAAGATTGGAACCTGGCACTAGGAATCAACAACCCTACCGGGTGGGAAGACTTTCCAGCGGAACCTCCAGTGGAACACCAACAAGAGGTCCCGATGGAAGTTGAAACTCCTCAAACTAATGCCAATGAGCCTTCTTTTCTCCTTCCAAGGGAGGTGGAAGAATGGCTCGCCGACATTTGAGGAGAACCGCACGCGGAAGAAGGAGTTCAATTAGGCCTTGTTTAACCAAGATTAATTACTTCTTGGAAATTTTGCTAATTAAAATAAAGGCTAGGACTCCATGGTTTGTTATTTCTTTGTTTTATCTAGATTAATTTAGGATTATGTAAGTTCTCTCTATGATGAAATGAAATGATGGTTTTAAGGTTTGGATGGTTTGTAATGAATAAAACACACTCATGGTGGTAAAGGATGAAAAGGGGAACGAGAAAAATGAACCCATGCACAAGAACAAGGCAACCCGACAATTTTCTCTATTTCAGAAGGTTCAACACGGGCCGTGCCCAACCAACACGGCCCCGTGCCGAACCACCTGCAGAAAAACGCCCAGTTCAGGTACCTGGACACGGGCCGTGTTCACTCAACACGCCCCCGTGTCCAGACTTCTGTTTCTCTTATTTTAATTTTGTTACTGGCACTTGAACACGGGGCCGTGCCCGGACAACACGGGGCCGTGTTCAGTGCCCAGTAACACAAATTTTTGCTTTTTAAACATTGTTTTACACATCTAATCAACCTAAAAATTTATTTTTGGGACACATTGAGGACAATGTGTAATTTAAGTGTGGGGGGATGCTAAAACCTTGAATTTTGCAAGTCCTAAATACAAGCCTTACACAAAACTCTATTGGAACCGCTAATCACCCCAAATTTTTTTCAAAAATTTCATTTTTTTTACTTGTCTAGGTTTAACTCGGGAAATTCAAGTTCTAAAAAAAGGTTATATTTTTTACAAATTTACAACCGATAGCGTAGTGATAAAAAGAACCAATATAAGAAAATTATGAAAAGGCATGACAAACTTATTTAAAATTTGATTATATATACTTGATCACATAAAAACCCATTCCCACAAAAGTGAGTTTTGAGCCTTTATTGAGCACACAATTACATATCTTTTGACTAAATGCTCATTTTTCGTTTCTTGTGTGAATAGCCGCTTGGTTCTTACGACTCTAGAACTTGCCATGACAATACATTCCCGGTCCTTATCAACTTAAACCCAAGTAAGTAAATGATGGAGGTATTAGGACTAACCCTTTTTATTTTCTACACCATTATTTTTCTTTTTCTTTTACCACCTACCAAAAAAAAAAAATTCCCCCTAGTTAGCCCCTTTGAGCCTAAACCTTTTCGTTTCATCACCCAAACAAAAACCCTTTTTACCCACCAAAACCTTTTTCATTTTTAACCCTTTATTTTAGTAACAAGTTCGGTTCTTCGTGAAAAAAAAAATTGTGAAAATGATGAAGCAAAAAGAAAATAAACAAACAAGTTAATCAAAAATAACTTAGTTTGAATAAAAGCTTTATCGCAATAAAAAGTTGCAAAAATACGAAAACCGACACTTGTTACGCTTTTAGCCCTTTTTCTACTAACCACTAACCCAACAACCTACCTTTAACCCTAGCCTAACCCTTAACCCGCAAAGTCCTCTTGATATCTACAAAGGTATAAAAGTTAAAAAGGAGGAGGATTGATTTCTTGGCAAGCCTATGGTAGGAATAAGTTCCATGCCGCTCTCGAGTGATTCACTAAAAATACACCTTCGGCCGAGTGTGAGTGATTTCCCTGTGAGGTATGTGAACTTGTATATAAATATAATTTTAAAAAAAGGCATGTTATGCCCAAATAAGTAATTTCTTTTATGAAAAGTTCTAAATAAATCATTACGAATAAGAGTGTAAATAAATAAAAATAAAACCCAAAAAGATCTTGGAAATCCCGACACTCTACGACAAGCCCAAAACCTTCTCTTCTACCTATTCCATTTGAGAGTGTAAGCCACATATTAAAGAGTTTTGCTTGAGGACAAGCAAAAGTTCAAGTGTGGGGGTATTTGATGTGTGTAAAATGCAACATATAAATTACATCAAATGAGGCATAAAACTAACCCTTTTTAAGTACTAATATTGGAAAAAGAGTGTTTTTGTCTTCCTTTTGTATTTTCAGGATTAAATGAGCTCAAAAACGCAAAAGAAGCAAAAAGACAGCTAAATCCAACATAAATACAAGAAAAGGAACATTAGTGGACTGCCCGACCCCTCAACGGCACCTTCCAAAGCAAAAAAGAGAAGACAGAAGGCTGAACACGCCCCGTGCTCAGCCAGCATGGGGCCGTGCCCAAGAAGTAGCAGAAAAGACAAATCTATAGAAGCTTCTATTGCCCATCACGGGGCCGTGCTCAGCGGACACGAGGGCGTGTCGAAAGTACAGCAGGCGCATTTATTGTAATTGCGAATTACAATTAATGAGGAGAGAGATTGTCAGACGGACACGGGTCAAATTTAGTAGGACCTCCTTCAATACTTCACGGTATTGGATGGCGGGGGTCCAAACTCTTTGATCCCCTCATAAGTTAACTACTATTAATACTATAACCCGGCTATTTATGACTGTATCCCTGCTGACTCAGACTACTTAGTCGAGGGTAACGTCACCGCCAAAAGCGGGGCCTACCACAATACTGCATTAATAACTTAATTCATTATCTTCCAATAATCCACCCCTTTAGGATTGTATCCCTGCTGACTCAAACTACTGGGGTGAGGGTAACGTCACCTTCAAAAGAGGGGCCTACTACAATAACTAAGATAATCTCTTAATTGTGTGCAAAAGTGCGGAAATAATCAAAGGTTATACTAGATACGAGTCGGAACCAAGTGATTCATCTTGTCTATCTGTTTTTCTTTTATTTTTATTTTTCAGCATTTTAGTTAGATTTTAATTTTCTTAGTTTAAAACATTTTTCTAAACTTTTATTTTGGTTAGACGTTGAGGATAAACCGGTACTAAAAGCTCTTGTGTCCTTGGACGACCTCGGTATCTTACCAACACTATACTACACTCAACGATGGGTGCACTTGCCCATATGTGTGTTTAGTGTCAGTGAAATATCGTGTTTTATAAATTTAAAACTTGGCTAAAATAAGTGTTAAAAAGGGCTTAAAATATACACCTAAAATATACGACACTTACCGCACATCAAGTTTTTGGCGCCGTTGCCGGGGACACAAGGATTTTAAGAAAGTTAGGAATCAACGGCCTAATCATCTTTTATTTTTTTTATTTTTATTTTTTTTAGGATTTTCTTAGTTTTTCAGCTTCTGCAGAGCTAAAATAAGTGTTAAAAAGGGCTTAAAATATACACCTAAAATATACGACACTTACCGCACATCATCTATTCCAGGGGGAGATTGTTGGGCTTGAACCCTACCAGAGGAACAAATAATGAAAGCCAAAACCGGATCATGACAGTGGATTCACAATAAGCAGCAGTTTACAATATGTCTTCTCCCTTGAAAGTGATTATAACATCTGATGGCCCTACATCCACTGCCCGGATACAACTGTTGCTGCTCTTCTATCTACTGATGAAGCCAGAAGACTGCTGAGAACTAAGCACTGCTGGTACAATCTATTGATGACAAAGCACTGCCCAATCAAGGACTGATCAACCTTGAGGAAAGCACTGACCTAAAGAGAGAGCAATAGTTTAGTATATCATCTGTTTCATGTATAGTCAGTAGTTAAGGTTTAGCAGTGTTTGTATAAGACCAGTAGATACAGGTTGTTAGACTGTTAGACGTCGCTTTCATGGTGACGTCAGCTTAGATGCCTCAGCGGTTTGGAATGTCTATAAATGGAACAGTACCCTGTACTGTTACATTTGATTTTGTCCTGAGAGAGTTCTTCTCCTCAGTTCAATCCTTTCATCTTGTGCAACCAACCACTGTAGTATCAGGCTGAGGGGGAGCTTAGTTTGTAAGCTTCCATTGTAATCTTTTGCTTTGAATTGTAATCTTTCGACTCTATGAAAAGCAAACGTTTATCAAACTATTTTCTCCTTTGATTGTGTTTACAAAGTTTGTTATTCATTTCCGCTGCACTCTACATTGTTTCATATTCATTAATTGTTCAAATCATACAAACAAACACAATCATGAGAGCCTCCGATCCTAACAGGCGGTGTTCCCGCTCGGGGACTAGGGTCACCGCTAGCCTCCCCGCATGGCGCCCCGTATACCCTAACAAGTTTAATGGATGTATGTATGTTTTGACATGTTTAACATGCTTTTTGAACAATTTTGTATATCTTATAGTTAACTCGCCTATTTTTTAAACAATTTCGTATATCTTATAGTTAAATGGCCTATAATATTTTATTTGCAACAAACAACTTGCATTTTCTATTACAATTTTTTAGTTTAAAAATACTTATTATGAAAGTATATTTGATCATTTCAAACCATGTTCAATTGTTAATTTTGGTCAATAAATTCATCTACCTTTCTATTTTGGGTAAATTTGGGTAGAATTATCATTTTTTTAGGATTCATAACTTTTGCAAGTAAATGTTGGATGAGTTAGTTACGTTTTTCATCCCTGTCGTTTGTTAAAAATCACTATTTTAGTCCATTAATTTAAAAAATTACCAAAATAGTCTCTGTGGTTTCACTTTCGTAACAATTACGGTCCACCTCTATTAACCCCATCCACTTATTCTGTTAGTTTTATGCGAAATAACCATAATGCCCTTGTTATTATTAAAATCTTACAAAAAGGCCCACCTTCTTCATCAAACACCATCACCAACATCTGCCACCACCAACTCCGATCACTGCCAACTCCGGTGTAACGCTTCGCATTTTCTATTCTTTCCTTATTTAGAAGGTTATATTCACATTTCCATTTTTGGAAACTTGTATTCAAAACGTATTCGTATTTCATTTTCAAACTTGTAATCCGAGACTTCGATCATAATGGGAATTTATATACTTAGAAATGTTAGAAGATCCAAAGAAAAAGGTTTTCATATTATATCCTAGATTCATCAAGATGATTCTTGACGCTAAATACCCACAGCTAGTCAAGAGTACAAACCACGTGAATTTGAAGCCAATGGGGCCCGGTTGTTTTGAAAATGCTTGCAGCAAGAGAAAAGCTAAACAACATAATTGCGTTGGGAGAATCCCATTAGAAAAACATGGAAGATTCGGTCCAGTCGTGCCATTCGTGCCAGCTCCCCAATCTTTGAACGCCACAGTTGCTGAAGAATACAACGTACAACGGACGACTACTGGTGAATGTCACACCCCAACCGATGGCGGAAACATCGGGGTGAGGCACTGAGCGAAACAGATTGTCCAGGAGAAATTCATAACAACTATAATTACCAAATATTTAACGTTACGTCCCATACCATAACATATAAAGTAAAACAATTATTACAGACAGAGTGTTCTCATAGACAAAAATTGTTCCGACAACTCATAAATAGTTTAGTTTGTTTCTAGACTCCCCTAGCTTGATTCCACAAAAGCAAGGCATAGCACAACATCCTAAACACCTGTCACATACGTTAAAATAGGTCAATACACATAGTGTAAAGGTGAGCATACAAGTTTAATATCATAATAGTAGCGAAAGCGATTTACGCATAACCAGCATGTAACACGTAGAAATGTGAAGCTAGCAGGTTATCGACAATGAAATATGCACATACATGACTGCGAGTTGTAGAATACGCAACACAAATCACCACCGTGACACGTGAAATAAAACCCTTAACAACCCCTGTCCACGACAAGTGCTGAGTCCAAACTATAGTACTGTCGTTGCTAAGGTGTCATGCAAACATTCACTGTGTAAACATAACATACAAGCATTCATCGAATAACACGTATAACATGCAGAGCGGTTAGCGTATAAAAGTAGTTGCGTTGTGCGTCGATGTGATTTTGATATAAGTAACGTATGTAACACCCAAAAGTGCGTTAAGCAAAAAGGGATCGAGTATACTCACAGTTCATGTTTAAATGAATAAACACAAGCTTGGATTGAAAGGAGCGCTGGAGAGTTAGCCTTATTACAGAATGATAGTATAAGCGTTGAACAGTGCGTTAAACGGTGTCGAGTGTGACGAGTGACGAATGGCGGTTCGATCGGATGACCGTCCGGATGGATGATCATCCGGACAGATGACCATTCAGTCGGAGGGTCATTCGTTAGGATGGATGTGTTTGTGTATGATGTGAACTTTGAAGTTTTCATTGTAGCATTTTAAAAAGAGAGAAGTATCTCTACCTATCAGGTTGTAACAACCCTCGGAAAAGATCCATAAACAAAACCCGAAGTGTGCATGATAAAGCTTCAAAACCTGATGGTTGATGAACCAACCCGCACAAAAGTACCTTTATTAGACTCGCAATTATAAACCAAATCAACTGGAATCAAGACCCGAACATACACAGTAAGTATCGGAAAGAAAATCGAGGAAAAATGCACGATTGGACGAAAAAGCGGCCAAGGACACGCGTCATGCGAAGACGACATGTGTCAGACCTACGTGGGACACGTGGCGACCAAAGCCAGGCCAACCATCCCCGCGCCACGCGCCAGGGACAAGGGAGGCCGGCGCGCCACACGAGGGGACTGAAAAATCAGCTATAAGAGGGCAGCAGTGGGACTGAAGTCTGTGCACTAGTTCGATCAAATTTTGACGAACTTACTCTCTCGTATCTCTGTTTCTTTGCACAACACCCCTAAACCCTAAAACTCTGCTCGTAATCAGAGTATTAACTCGAATCACTGATACGATACCCTATCCGATCGATTGAAACTGATCCAACAGATGTTTAAGTGTTGCCTGTATACGGCTATACTTTGTCATTCGTTGTGAGTTTTGATCTAGTGATTATCGTTAAAGTTGAATTGAGTTGATACACTAATACGAGTTCCATTGTATCTAGAAATTAGAACTCATAACCAGGGAGCTGTTAAACCAAAATACTTAGTGATTAAGTAAACTTAGTAGTTAAGAAACCTTAATAGTTAAGTAAACTTAATGGTTAAGAAAACTTAGCGATTAAGAAAACTTAATAGCTAAGGAAACTTAATAGGAAAGGAAACTTTGCAATTAAGCAAGCTAAGTAAGTTAATTAATCAGCTAATTACGTTATCGGCTAAGTAAATTACTTGATTTAAACCGTTAAGGAAAATTAATCAGTTAAGTAAGATTAATTAAAATTAAGTAAGATTAATCAAGTTAAGTATAATTAATTTATCAGTTAAGCAAGATTAATTAAGCTAAGCAAGAATAATTAAGCTAATTAAACACCTAAATAGATATACATGAAAATAAATATATATGAGATAGATATATATGAGGAAGGTGCAAGGAAGGTGTAAGAGGATATATATGTGGGTAGGAAGCTTCCTAGAAAATGTATATGTAACTTCCTAGAAAAGCTATATGAAATTTCCTAGAAATACAAAGGAAACTTCCTATAAATTTCATATTTCCTACCTATAAATAGGAAGCTTAGGATTCATTTTCTTTGCTCATTCCTTCTATTCTTCTCTCTATACGTTGGTGTTCTAACCAATAATCACCGATGCGATATTCTGTCCGATCGATTTAGGAACCAACTAACGAATGCCAAAGTGCTGTCTAAATAAGACTATACTTTGTGAATTTCGTTCTGAAACGAATGCCAAAGTGCTGTCTAAATAAGACTATACTTTGAGAATTTCGTTAAGGTTCTGATCTCGTGACCATCGTTAGGTTTGATTGGGTTTAACACTAATACGTATTCCACTCAGTTAAACTAAATGTTTAACTACCAGAAAACTCTGCACCCTACACTTACAATCAAAATAGATGCTCAATCATCAGAAGATTCAGGACTATAAAGTAGATGCTTAGAATCAAGATGCTTGTTTAATCAAGACTATATGCTAACAAGGTGAGTCCATTCTCTTTTCTCACAGTTTGTGAGTCATTCTCTTTTTATCAACAATGTTTTACAATACTCAAATTATTTTCAAAAGTTATAATTACAGGGATTAAGTCTTGGTTATCTTGAATCACTGGCAAGTGGGGTATTGTGCACATTACTAATTTCTCACTGTTAGGTTCACCAACCTAACAGTGACAATCATCACTACTTGGGTAAAGGATCCAATAGTGGTATGACCATCGTCATCAGGGTGTGACACGGCATTCCAGATAAAAATAAGATAGTAGCCATTGTAATCGCTCTTATGCTGTAATTTATAACAATGTGTCGTTTTGTACAAAAAATGAATGAACTCACCAGTATTTCTTGCTGACCAAACCTTTTTAAAACGCGTTTCAGGTAATGACAGTAGATTGGGATAAGAATGATGATACAGCACCAAAAGGCTTAAAGAAGTGGCTTATTTTATCAAATGAATTAAATTAAGAAAACATGGTTTCATATATTCGGGTTTATCCCTTAGTAAAGCTACCTTTATAAAACATGGGTTTTACCCCCTCTATTTAATAAAGAGTTAACTGCCATTTTCGTCCCTGTGGTTTGGTCACTTTGGCCATTTCAATCCATTTCTCAAAAATGCGCCATTTTCGTCCCCCACGTTCTGGAAAGGTGCCATTTCAATCCAAAAATCATAACCCAGTTAAGTCAGTTTGTTAATAAGGACTGATTGTGTAAATTTGTAACATAAAGGACTGATTGTGTAAATTTGAACACCACCACCACTAGCCCTGCCACCACCACCACTCCGCTACCACCACCACCACCACCGCCACCACCGCCACCACAGCCACCACCGCCACCACAACCACTGCCACCACCACCGCCACCATCTTCATCTTCATCACCGCCCGTCTTCTTCAATCACTCCGACGGATCTCCTCCGATTCGGTCTATATCTTCAGATTCGGTCTACATCTTCAGTAATCCATTAGATTTCGCTCGCTAAACATCACTGGATTGTATTCGTTTGCCTTGTTGCTAATTGTTACGAACTAGAATTTTATATGTAATCGATTGTTACAAGTTAAATGAAGCTAGGTAACGTACGGGTTGAGTAAACTTCCTGTTTGTGTTTATTTGAATCTGTATCTTCAGAAAGCGATTAGGTTTGGCTTAGTGAACAGTTCTGGATTGTTGTTTGTTTGCTTTGCTGCTAATTGTAAGTAACTTTTATCTAGCGTTCTTGATTTCGGAGTTAGATTGTAGATTTGATTTTTCACGACCAAGAATTTTATATGAACTTAGATGTTTGTTAATCGAATTTGTAATCGATAGTTAGAAGTTGATTCAGCTATACAAGCTAGGTTCTGTTTTGACTGAGTCACTGGACGCATGTAATCAACAAGAGATTAAGCGAAAGTCAAGAATTTGTTAGGATGAATTATGTAAACTTTCTGTTTCTGCTTACTTTGCTTACACTCTCTAATCTCTGTTTTAATTTATATCTTCAGTAATCAATTAGATTCGGTTTACTTAACAATACTTGATTATTTCTCGTTTGCGTTGCTGCTAATTTGTGTAACTTTTATCTAGCATTTATAATTTTGGAGTTAGATTGTAGATTTAATTGGTTACGAACTAGAACTCTCTATGAACTGCAACTCTCCTCCGGTCATCTTCTCCGGCAACCACCCATTCATCCTGTAACACCGGTCATCTTCTTCTGCTCACCTCATTCATCACGTCCAAACCTCAACTCATTATCTTCATATCATTATTCATCATCATCGATCATCATCTGTTATCATCATCATCGATCATCATCGACCTTCATCATCATCATCGCGATCTTTATCATCATCAGAAGATGATGGTCTGACGAGAGAGAGAGAGAGAGAGAGAGAGAGAGAGAGAGAGAAGGAGGCGGGAGAGAGAGAAGGCGACGGTGGGGGGTGCCGTTTTTCCGGTGAGTTGCAGGCGGCGGCAGTGGGGGTGGTGGCGTGGTGGCTGTGGTGGCAGCGGAGTGGTGGTGGTGGCAGTGGCTGTGGTGGCGTGGTGGCTGTGGTGGCAGCGGAGTGGTGGTGGTGGTGGTGGCGGTGGTGGTGGTGGCAGTGGTTGTGGTGGCGGTGGTGGCGGTGGTGGTGGCAGTGGCTGTGGTGGCGGTGGTGGGAACTGGTGTGGCGGTGGTGCCATTTCAGTCCATGTTTCAAATATTTATACATTTTACTTAAATGGTCCCTTATGTTACAAATTTACACAATCAGTCCTTATTAACAAACTGACTTAACTGGGTTATGATTTTTGGACTGAAATGGCACCTTTCCAGAACGTGGGGGACGAAAATGGCGCATTTTTGAGAAATGGACTGAAATAGCCAAAGTGACCAAACCACAGGGACGAAAATGGCAGTTAACTCTTTAATAAATAAAATATGGTGTTTCAAAACTCTGATATTTTTCCTAACTCACGGTCCTGATGAAATTTCCGCTGCAATATTTTCAAAACAACCACTGGTACCACTCGACTGCTCGCGGCTCCCGTCTAGGGTGGGGTCGGGGGTCGTGACACAGGTCGTCCGGTCGAACGGTGATGTGGAAGTGATTGTGTCACGGCCCCCGACCTGGTTTGACCCGTTTCAGGAGCCGCGGGACAGAAAATCCCGTGGTATTTATTTAATTGATTTTAACAGCGGAAGTTTATCATCAGGATCTTTTTAAAGCTAAAATTTTCCCGATTATTTTATTTCGAAATCTCGGGATAAAACCCCGGTAATTTACAATCATATGATTTCACGAAGAAATCTTTAGGTTACATAACATGATTTCTTTATTTTATAATGAGCCACTTTCTTAAGCTTGCAGTGCTTCACGTCACTTTTCCTGAATCACAACAGATCACCTGAAACATGTTTGAAGAAGGTTTTGTCAGCGGGAAATACTGGTGAATCATTCTATTTATTAAAACGACACGTTTGTTATAATTTACAGTATTAAGAGAGATTACAATGTTTCTGATATCAACCAACTACCCACAGTATTTGTCACTCGACCGGATCTGTGACTATGGTCATATCCCCCATTGGCTGCCCCAATGGTGACTATTATAAAGTAATGTGTACAAAACCCCACATACTGGCTGTAATTTGGTGATTACATATACTTAATCACTGTAATTATAACCTTGAAAATAAACATGATTTTGAAAGTAATTTGGTAAAAAGAGAATGACTCACATTGCAGATTTAACACGGACAGAGTCTAGTCTACTGATTAGCCTTGTTAACCTATTTTAAATAACAATGCACACAAAACTAGGTTAGTAATAAATACAACATTTACGATAACTCACGAGATCAACCCTCACAACGAATGACAAAGTGCGATACTTAAACATCCATCGAATTAACGACGAATGACAAAGCATAACCCTAATGTGGGTAGCACTTAAACATCCATTGGATAGTTTAATCGATCGGACATTGAATCAAAGCAGCGATCGAGTTATTACCCTGTTTTGTGGCAGCGATTCAGGATTCGTGTGTGTTTTAGGACTGTTTCTGCTATAACTCAGTGTACAAATCGAAATTTTACGTCGTTTCAACTCCAGAATTCAAGTCCCAAACACCCCTATTTATACATAAAATTTGACCCCCTCACGTGACGCGAGGGGTCCCTATTTACCATAGGGTAGCTACGTGTGTTTGTAGGATTGATGAGTTGACAGTTTCGTAAAATTCGATTTTGACAGCATTTTATTTGGATAATCGTAACTAGGGTTTATCCCCCCTTGAGTTTTAGGGGCCCTGATCCTGATTCTGATTGTTCTGAAAATTTTAGGGTTTGTGCAGAATCACTTGGGTGTCTTAATTAGGGTTTCCTATTGAACTAAATATAATAATAAATAATAGTTTTGGTGAGAGTTGTTACATTCTCCTCACCTTAATAAAAATCTCGTCCTCGAGATTTACTAGAATAAGTGAGGATATTTTCGCTTCATTTCTGATTCCAGCTCCCAAGTATATTCAGACCCTCTCTTTGAATCCCACTTAACTTTAACTAGCACTAGTCATTTGTGCTTGAGAAATTTCACCTTTCGATCTTCTATCTGAAGAGGTTTCTCAACAAATTTTAACTTTTCGTTTACCTCTATGTCTTGAAGAGGTACTACCAGAGACTCGTCTGATAGACATTTCTTGAGATTGGATACATGAAATACATCATGTACTCCAGCCAATTCTTCTGGTAGTTGTAAACGATAAGCAACCGGTCCTATACGTTGGATTACTGGAAATGGTCCTACGTATCTTGGACTTAGCTTTCCTTTCTTACCGAATCGAACTACTCCTTTCCAAGGAGAAACTTTCAAAAGTACTTTATCTCCAACTTGAAATTCCAGTGGCTTGCATCGATTATCGGCATAACTCTTTTGACGATCTCGAGCCGTCTTCAGTCTTTCCTTGATTTGTGTGATCTTATCAGTCGTCTCTTGCACAATTTCGAGACCTGATAATTGACTTTCTCCTATTTCTGCCCAACAAACTGGAGTTCTACACTTCCTTCCATACAATGCTTCAAATGGGGCAGTTTCAATGCTTGCATGATAACTATTGTTATAGGAGAATTCAATTAATGGTAAGTGATCATCCCAGTTTCCACCAAAATCTATTACACATGCTCGGAGCATGTCTTCCAGAGTTTGGATTGTCCTTTCACTTTGTCTGTCTGTTTGTGGATGATATGCAGTGCTTAAGTTTAGTCGAGTTCCCATTGCTTTCTGGAAACTTGTCCAAAAATGAGAAGTGAACCGACTATCCCTATCTGATACAATGGAGAGTGGAACTCCATGTAAGGATACTATTTCGTCTACATACAATTTGGCTAACCTTTCCATACTAAAGGTTTCCTTCATGGGTAGAAAATGAGCTGATTTGGTTAATCGATCTAGGATTACCCAAATCGCATCATTACCTTTTCTGGTTTTCGGCAACTTAGTAACAAAATCCATTGTTATGAGTTCCCATTTCCATACTGGCATTTCTAATTGTTGTAGTAGACCTGAAGGTTTCTGGTGTTCTGCCTTAACTTGTGAACAAGTAAGACACTTAGAAACATATCTAGCTATATCCTTCTTCATGCCTATCCACCAGAAATTATTTCTTAAATCATGGTACATCTTATTATTTCCAGGGTGTATGGTATACCTAGATTTATGAGCTTCCTCTAAGATTTTATTTCTTAATTCTCCTTGCTTAGGTACCCAAATTCTTCTTTGGTGAAATCTCCAAATTCCATCAGATCCTTATTCTAATTCTTTTATTCTTCCTTTCATTCCTTCAGCATCATCCTTAATTGCTGTTTCTTGAAAATGCTTCAGTTGTTCCATTAAATCTAACTGTAGATTTAACCTAAGAGCACGGACCCTTCGTTGTTTCTCATGGTATTTACGACTTAAGGTATCTGCAACTACATTTGCCTTTCCTTCGTGATACTGAATATCACAGTCGTAGTCACTTAGGATTTCCATCCATCTTCTTTGCCTAATATTTAACTCTTTTTGCCCAAATATATATCTTAAACTTTTATGATCTGTATAGACAGTAAATTTACTTCCGTACAGATAATGCCTCCAAATCTTAAGGGCAAAGATTACAGCTCCTAATTCTAAGTCATGAGTTGTATAATTTTCTTCGTGCTTTTTCAATTGCCTTGAAGCATATGCAATTACCTTTTTGCGTTGCATAAGCACACATCCTAATCCTAGTTTTGAAGCATCACAATATACTTCAAAATTTTCAGTCCCTTCTGGTAAAGCTAGGATTGGAGCATTTGTTAATTTATGCTTCAAGATTCTAAAGGCTTCTTCTTGTTTAGGTCCCCATTCAAACTTAATGGCTTTACAGGTTAGCTTAGTTAATGGTACAACTATCTTGGAAAAATCCTTAATGAATCGTCTATAATATCCAACTAAACCTATAAAACTTCTAATTTCCATTGCGGTTTGCGGAACCCTCCATTTGGTAATGGCCTCTATCTTAGCAGGATCTACATGAATACCTTCATGATTTACCATGTGACCTAAAAATTGTACTTCCTTTAGCCAAAATTCACACTTCGAGAATTTGGCATAAAGCTTTTCTTTTCTTAACAAAGTTAAGAGTGCATGCAAGTGCTCACAATGTTCTGTCTGACTTTTGGAATAAATAAGTATATCGTCTATAGAAACAATTACAAATTTATCCAAATACGGTTTACAGATTCTATTCATCATGTCCATGAATGCAGCAGGAGCATTCGTTAACCCAAAGGGCATGACTGTAAACTCGTAATGACCATACCTAGTTCTGAAAGCAGTTTTAGGTATGTCTTCCTCTTGTACTTTCAATTGATGATATCCGGAGCGTAAATCGATCTTAGAAAAATATCTAGCTCCTTGAAGTTGATCAAAGAGATCATCAATTCTAGGTAATGGGTATCGATTCTTAATTGTGACCTTATTCAATTCTCTATAATCAATACACATTCTCATCGAACCATCCTTCTTCTTTACAAACAACATTGGCGCTCCCCAAGGGGATGAGCTAGGTTGTATGAATCCTTTGCTTAGTAATTCATCTAATTGCTTTTTCAGTTCTAACATTTCAGTAGGAGCTAACCGATAAGGTGCCTTAGCTATCGGTGTAGTTCTAGGAATTAGATGAATCCTAAATTCTACTTCCCTATCTGGTGGTAATCCTAGTAACTCTTCTGGGAATATATCTGAGTATTATGAGACTACAGGAATTTCCTTAAGTTCTTTATTCTTAGTATTAATGATTATTGAAATCATATATACTATTCCTTGCTTTCGTTCATAACTAGCAACTTTCATTACTGATATGAACTTCATGGGTTTATGCGGTTTATCTCCTGTAATCATGATTACTTCTCCAGTAGGTGCCTGAATTTCTATAGAATTTTTATCACAAATGATTTGAGCATGGTTGGCTATTAACCAATCCATTCCTAACACAACATCGAATTCAGCTAATTTCATAGGTAACAGGTTTGCAGAAAATTTATGATCTGAAAGTTCTATTTCTACTTTTTGCAAAACCTGATCTATTTTAACTGAATTCCCATCTGCGGTTTCGACTGTAAAAATCTGCCTAATGTTGGTTAAAGGTAACTTAAGAGCTTGACAGAATGAAGTATTTATAAAACTTTGGTTTGCACCAGAGTCAAATAATACTTTTGCGTATACGTTGTGAACTAGGAACGTACCAGCTATTACATCTGGAATGAGTTCTGCTTCTTGAGTAGTTAACTGGAAGGCTCGAACATTCTTCTTGGTAGCTCCTTCGGTCGCCTTGGTTTTGTTGTCTTCTGGTTTGACCAATTTAGGACATTCTGTTTTAAAATGCCCTTTTTCTCCACAGTTGAAGCAGGTTATGGTTTTCTTTCTGCAGTTTTCTTCATGATGTCCTACAGTTTTGCAAAAGTTGCAGGTTACATTACATTTTCCATAATGTTTCTTTTTGCAATTCCTGCAGAACTGAGGAGTTGAGGATTGCCCTGTTCCTCTTTTCTTGAAGTTACTACTATTACCCACATGAAATCCTTGGGTAATTTTCTGAGCCAGTTCCTTCTTCTTGTTTTCATCTCTTGTACGTACCAGTTCGTCAGTGAGGGTATTAGCTAATTCTACCGCATCGTCAATAGTGCGAGGTCTCGCAGCTTTAACGATATGACGGATTTCACTAATTAATCCCCAAATATAGCGAGAAATGAGTACCGGTTCTGGCGAAGCCAGTGTTGGTACCACTCTAGCATATTCGAAGAATGTCGAAGTATATCCTCAACAGTCC
Source organism: Helianthus tuberosus (assembly GCA_030545235.1). NCBI lineage: Eukaryota > Viridiplantae > Streptophyta > Magnoliopsida > Asterales > Asteraceae > Helianthus > Helianthus tuberosus. The sequence goes on from JARYGA010009588.1 coordinate 28,610, forward strand.
ACATTCACCATTCAGTGGTTTAGGAACTTATTTGCCATTTGATCTTTTTCATACTCGGGACAGAATTTTCTTTCTACAAGATTCTTAAATTCTTCCCATTTCATGGCATATGCCTCGATTCTTCTTTTAGCTTGTAACACTGTATTCCACCATTCTAGCGCCCCTTCTTTAAAAAGATTTGACGCATACATAACTTGATCTTCCTCAGCACATTTACTTATAGTGATCACTGCCTCAGTTTTCTCTAACCAACGTAGTGCTGCAATAGCCCATTCGTTACCTGCAAACTCAACTGGTTTACAGGCAAGAAATTCTTTGTAAGTGCAACCAGGCGTTGCAGCTTTCATTTTCTTGAAAATTGGGGCTTGCAGATCATTATTGTTATTAATATGATTACCGCCTCCGTTTATACTATTACTAAAGTTGTCGCCTTGTGTACGTTTACTAGGAATCATTGATTGAGGTTTAACAGGTTTTTGGACAGCAGCAACGATTGCTGGAATAGCATTGGCTATTCCTTGAGCTATGATATCCTCGATATCTTGCCTATTTAACAATTACTCTTCCTGATTTTGCTCAGATTGATTTACTTCATTTACTGGTTCATTATCAATGTTTTCCATCTGATGATTAATTTATAGATAAATAATTAGTATAGAATAAGAAATAATCCAATATCACAATTTAATTGCACATAATCATGTAAACAAATATACAACCAAAATTTGTAAATTTTCTAAATTTTCATTTGTTTTATATATTATGCTTCCATTTACAACCGTTTTATTATTTATTGTACACATACTGACTTTCATTAATATTACTGTTATTATACAAACACAGACTCATAACCCATTTTTCCCTCGTCAACTTGCATTTTTAATAACGATGTTCCCTCTCATCATATTTCCATGAGATTTGTCCTCCTATTTCTCGGATCCTATTCCCAGCATCCATCAGCTCTTCACCAAAATGGCGAAGTTCAGCCATATTCTCATTACTCATCGGTGGATTCGGTAAAGGTTCTGGATCGAACTGAGGGAAAAACGTATAGGGACTATTGATAAGGTTTTGGAATTGCCAATCATTAGTCCACCACTCATCCATTCCTAGGGTTTGAGTATGGATTATTGGTTCTGGGATTGCTGGTTCCAGATTTATAGGGATGTGGGTTTCAATAGGATGAGTAAAAACATTTTCATTGAAAGGCTTAATAGTATCACAGCTTGTCAATATAAAATCTATTTCATCCTGAAATGTCATTTCCTGGGTTTGTTTAGAGCTTTCTCCAATTTCCATCTGGTTTTGTCTATAACCTTTTCCAACCTCCATTTCTATATGCTTAGAATATTCATCAAACTGTATTCCCATTTGCCTAGAATCTTCTCCGACTTCAATCTCCAATTCATGCTGTCTAGAATTTTCCCTGGTTTCAATTCTTTTTCCTTTTTCTAAGGGATTGTTTATTTTAGGAAGTCTCTTAGCTGGCTTTCTCTTATGTACACGCCTCCCCCATACGAATCTTTTTCTTTTCTTAGGTTTTGGCTTTTCCAGAGGTGGAGCGTTGAATTCTATAGGTTGTTCCACATCAGGAAAGTACCCAGTAAACTCTTTAGAAACTTCTATGTTTACAGGGTAAAGGTTGAGATTCTCTAGGGCTCCAGATAACTCATTCATGCTGTTTAACATATATGTAAAAATAATAAATTAAAATTTTATAACAAATTTTATAGATAAACCTCAAATATTATTGCATATTCTGTGACTAATTTAATACAAAGGAAAATTGACAATTTAAACATACTAAATTTTATTGTAATTTTATTTATTTACTAGATGATATTTCTGGCTTGTAAGTTTCTAATACGGAGTCATGGTATTCTAAAGATTAGCATTTACTGCTACAGTGGCTAATCTATAAAGATCTGCCCATTTTTCATCTAACTTATCTTCCCATGGTGATTTATGGATTAATTCCTGGGTTTCCCTTTTAACTTTCTTTTCTCGGGATTTCTTTAATTTCTCCTGACTTTTTCTAATAATCAAACTTTTTTTATCAGGAGAAAGTGGTTCCTCGTATTGGGCTTTTCGAACAAATATTCCTTCTTCAGGAGTTTGGGATGAACTTCCCTTCTCATTTGATGACCTATCTAATTTAAGATAGATGTTTGAAAGCTTTTGCTTACCCATACTGTAATTAACAAATAGTCAGTTAATAAAATACATAATCACATAATGGTAATCAGGAAAAAATAAGTATTTCTAAATACTTAATTAGCTTAACTCATTGGCTCTGATACCACCTTTTTCTGTCACGGCCCCCGACCCGGTTTGACCTGTTTCAGGAGCCGCGAGACAGAAAATCCCGTGGTATTTATTTAATTGATTTTAACAGCGGAAGTTTATCATCAGGATCTTTTTAAAGCCAAAATTTTCCCGATTATTTTATTTCAAAATCTCGGGATAAAACCCCGGTAATTTACAATCATATGATTTCATGGAGAAATCTTTAGGTTACATAACATGATTTCTTTATTTTATAATGAGCCACTTTCTTAAGCTTGCAGTGCTTCACGACACTTTTCCTGAATCACAACAGATCACCTGAAACATGTTTGAAAAAGGTTTTGTCAGCGGGAAATACTGGTGAATCATTCTATTTATTAAAACGACACGTTTGTTATAATTTACAGTATTAAGAGATATTACAATGTTTCTGATATCAACCAACTACCCACAGTATTTGTCACTCGACCGGATCTGTGACTATGGTCATATGTTAGTACATAACGTCTGTAGCTTCCGTCAGCATGTAGTCATATTTTGTATTCTGTGTTTTTGTCTATTGTATGTATGTTTGTAGATAGCATAACAACTCAGGAGTAGGTTTTGTATGTAAAAGTGTTGGTTGGTACAAGTTCAACCCGTCCGGATGGCAATCCACACGGATGGTAATCCGCACAGAGAACTTATCCGCACGGATAAGTCATCCGCACGGATAGCCCACTCGTACGAACAACACTTCTTAGTCTCCTGAGGTTGTCTATAAATAGGAGGTCCGGTGAAACTTTGTTAGAACTTTTTGACTTGCACGGATAGTCTGTACTTCTACCAGATCTTTGTAACTTTCAGAACACTAAATAGAAAGAACAGACAACCAGTTAAACGTTGAATTCTGTGTTGAACAAATCTGTGATTCGTCATAATGGATTCCGCACATTAGACGAAGTCGATTCATCTTGTTCCTTACGATCAGATCCTGTATCAACAGGACCAACAAGTGGTATCAGAGCATCCAGGGAGCTGAATCGAGATCAACAACACCGAATTCACCGGAATTCGCCGATCAAAGTCAAATTTCACCGGAGATTTGACATCTGTTGCCGATTTGATTCAAATTTCACCGGAAATTTGACAGATTTCTTCTACTTCTACTTAGTTTTTGCATCCGTTCTTTATTCGTCACCATAAAATCAGAAAAACTTAAAATTGAGCAAGAATCTACGGTTAAAATTTGATAAAATTGATATCATTTGATTCGCAATCATTCAAAGTATAATCCTACTTAGTTTCATAATCAGATTCTGTAACACCTGTGTCATTTCAACCATCAAACAAATGCCCAACCAGTGAAATATTGTATTTCATACTTGGGATTTGTAAAAATATGTGTATCGTTTACACATATCAATTCTTGTTCGATTTCAATCACTATATCGCTTTCTGGAAGGTTATACGCGCACTAATGCGTAAATATAACCAGTTTAATGCAACGAACACTCCGGAATAGTGAAATAGGCTTAACATACCTTAAATAACCTTTACATAACTTAGAAATAAGCTTTGAAGGCTTTGGTATGGCAAAAACATGTTAAATCGCTTACAGGGACTAAAGTTGACAAACTGCGAAAGTATGCCAATTTGAACTGTAACAGACATTCCGGAACATGACCATAAGTTAAACACACCTTAAATATCCTTTACATAGCTTAGAAATAGGCTTTGAGGGGTTTGGTGTGCTAAAATAAACTTTTGGGACATTCAGGGACTAAAAGTGTCAAAAAGTGCACAAGTTTGCATTTTCGCGCATAACTTACGTTCTGAATACATCTGGACATCCAAAAATTTATGTAAGCATGACTACATTATATTTTATTGATCGCCTTAAGAAAAATCCATTCGTCGCGTCATTTGGATCGTTTTTCGCGCTTATGCGCATTCCGTCGTAATTAAGCGAACATCGCGTTCGTACGACCAAACGAACCATCATCCGGCGTATTTTTGAGCATGTTTTGAGTTCCCTATACTTTAACTTCATTTTAGAGCCTTGAAATGAGGTTAACGGGGTTCAAACGCATCGAAAAAGGCCTTAAACACGTGCAGGGACCATTTCTGCCACTTTTGAAACATTTCTGAAACAGGGAGGTGCTAGCGTAGCGCGACTGCATAGTGCCTTTGCACTAGCGCTACGCGACTACCTAACCTGACCAGATTAAGTGTATTTGCAATCAGATTTCAGCTGATTAACCACAACCACATGTTTGCAACTTGCTTAGTCACTAAGATTAGGAGCATATGTGGCTCCATAACCTTTGTGACAAGTGTACGGCTCGGATCGTGGCACGATATTCAAGAAACGATCCTAGCGGCTCTACTTTATCTATAAATACCCATCCACCCTCAACCCCAAAACCCACAAATCTGATTAAGAAAGCTCTAAGTTGGAACCTTCGTTTCATACCTGAGCTATTTTGATATGGGTTAGCATTCGGGGACCCTTCGTAAGTATTCTTTCGTTCTTTTCCTTATTTTTACTGCTTTTCGAGTCAGAAAGTCAAACTTTGTTTGACTTTCAGCATTGACCAGTAATGGTCAATGCGAAGTTCGTTTGAACTTCGCAACGTGATTGTAATCACGATGGTCATAGTCCCTTGGGACTATGCCTACTGATTACCACGTCGTCTAGGGTCGTAGGGTAGGCGATCTGATAAATCGCCTATACCTTCGAACCCGACCCAGTTTGGTCGGTCATTAGGATCCGACCAAACACTTTAGGTGACCATAGTAGGTAGGGAATAACCTTCCGAGGTTATACCCTATGGTCACATCGTTTAAGTAGTTGTATGATAGGTAGTTTATATGCCTTAGGTAAATTACCAGAATACCCTTTTCATGTATAATTGGTAATTAAGCATATGTAACCTAAACCTTTGTCACATAACTGATTATGTAATATGTTTAGGCATATAACACTTGTCATAGGGCTAGTTAGGCGGTCCGAACGCGTTTCACGCGAACGACGCGTTAAAGTAGCATAAGCTACCTAAACGGGTCGTAATGGGTCGTAGACACTTAGATTAAGGTTCATTTAGTATGTAGGCTTTGTTAAACCATATGACACGAGTCTCTACACTCGTTTGGGTTACAAACCCTAATACTACCCGATCTTCCGATTTAGGTCCGGTTTATTAATGTAGCTACCTATACTAGGTGCCGTTTGATATCCGCGATCTCTAGCATTGTTTAGTTGTTACTCAAGGACTACTGAGCAATCTCAGGTGAGTACATAGACCCCTCTTTTACTGTTTTCCAAACTGTTTTGGGGTGGAACACATGTGCCTACTTGTTACTTTCATGCTTTTCCTGTTTTGACATCATATACTTGCTATGTTCGTTAGTACATTATAGTACATGATTTCATTACATTTCATGCTATGTATGCCCATTGTGTGCGTACTTAGTACATTGTTTTACATTACATTTTATGCTATGTATGCCCATTGTGTGCGTCCTTAGTACATCGTTCTACATTACATTTCATGCTATGTATTGCCATTGTGTGCATTACTTAGTACATTGTTTTACATAGACATTTCGATATAGACATTTTAACATGATTGACATTGATCATGTATTTCCCACAAAACATAACTTTGATTTAAACCAAGTTTTACTTCAATACTTTGTTGTTGTGCATATGGTTTAGTTGAGACATTTCACTTGCCATACATGGATATTTGACATAGACATTTGACATGGATATTTGACATAGACATTTGACATGGATATTTGACATAGACATTTTGACATGATTTACATCTTGACATGAATACTTTGACATATTATTCAATACATTTGACAATTGATTTAAACATAGACATTTTACATTGTTTGGTTTGGTTTGATTAAGTGATTAAGTAACGACGTGTGTGTAATATGATACAAGCATGGTGGATACGCCGCTGGTACTTCCTATATATAAGTGTTTGTATGGTATTACATATCGTAGCGTTATTTGAATCATTTCAGTTTGAGACATATAACATTTTATACAAATAACATACTTTTCACAAGACATTGTTTTACAAACAACTTATCTTATACAAATCCATTTTACTATGGTTAATCATTTAACCATACATTATTCATTTATTTATACATATCATCTGATCTTATCGTTTTTCAAATGATTTAAAAGACAAAGCAAATAACAAGGTTCATGACTAAACATTTTCTCAAACATAAGTCATGAATCTTATTTTCACAAAACCTATGTATCTCACAGGCATTTTTATGCTGACGTACCTATTTTCACATGTGTTTTTCAGGAGCTGTTGCATAAGATGTTCAAGATACACATAGACAGACTTGGGCTTTAGTGACAATAAAAGATGCAAGACTAGTTAATTTTGTTGTATTTCCTTGATTGATTAGACATTGTAACACTTTTTATCAATAAAACAAAACTTCAATTGCCATGGATTTGAGACAATTAATTCTGTTACAACACTCCCCGATGTTTCCGCCACGTTTCGTATGTTCTACGTGGTCGGGGTGTGACAGAAAAGATGGTATCAGAGCCAATGGTTATAGGGAATTAGGTTATTAGTAATGCTTTGACCTAGTCTATAACTTTCTTAGGACCCTAACGCGAGTTTACTTGCGTTTAGTCATAAAACAATACCGTCACCTATCCTTAGGCGACGACCACAACAAGAACATAAATTTCAAAACCGCTTTGAAAACTAATCATCTGTTCTAGGATGATTAATTACTAGGTTTTGAACCCTTTGTTATAAGGTTTTGAACCCTTTTGAGTTTTCAAAATCTCGTCAAGGTTCTGGGTTTTAAATAATGTGAACACGTGCAAACTGGAAGGGTGAATGCCTGTATTCTGGGTTTTCTGTCTAGGCAAGCACTTCGTATACATCTCATCAGACGCGAGACCAGTTGTGCTTACCTGGGAATTCTTGGGATGAGTGTTCACTTATAGGCGAGCATGTCTTCGCGATACATTATTTTTTACCTATCTACTTTGATTAATCACTGTGTGTCGTTTGTTGCTTTGTAGTAACAAACAAATGACCACTATCCTTGCTTTCATCAGATTTGTTTCATCTCATTCTTTTCGTCTAATTCTTTCACTCGTTTCCTTTCATGTTTTCTCTTTTAGAATGCCTCCACGACGCGAAAATCCAGTATCTGTTGACGAGCTGGCATCTGTCATTACACAGCAAATGACTGCTGCAATCCCGATCATCGTTGCCCAATGTCACCAAGCTATCAACAACAATAATGCCCCATGCAACTTCAAGACGTTCAACTCGGCTAAGCCATCAAAGTTTTCTGGGTCTCAAGGAGCGACTGCACTTCTGCAATGGTTCGAGAGTCTAGAGAGCACCTTCAGGCATGTTCAATGTCCAAACGAGCGAAAGGTAGATTTTGCATCTAGTGTCTTCGAGAAACGAGCTTTGACATGGTGGAACGGTGTGGTGAGAGATAGGGGTGCCGAAGTGGCACTGGCCCAAACTTGGGAAGAACTTCGAGCACTGATGATGAAGGAATTCTGTCCTCGTCACGAGATCAGGGCATTGGAAAGGGAATTCGACGATCTTAAGCAAGACAGCGGCGAACATCGAGCATACACTGATCGATATGAGGAGCTGAGCCTGTTGTGTCCTACCATGGTCACGCCTTTGGATAAGGCGATCGAAAAATACATAGATGGTCTCCCTGACACAGTTCAAGACATTGTTACTGGTAGTAACCCCACTACGGTTAGGCAGGCCATTGAGCTATCTGCAACGTTGACTGAATCTCAGATCAGGAAACGTAAGCTTTTCCGAAAGGGTGACAAGAAACCGGTCGAGGAATCGAAACCAATCGAGGAATCAAAGACCATGGATGAACAGACTGGATCCCTTGAGCGGTCAAAGAAGCAAAAGGCTTCTCAGAACTTCGCCATGATCGCTCACAATGATCAAGCCGCCCCCAACCAACCAGCTAAACCCCGTACTAGGAAGCCATACAATGGAACTTCACCTTTGTGCAACCGATGTAACGTTTATCATCATGTAAATGTAAAGTGCCGCGAATGCCAAATTTGTGGACGTAAAGGTCATACAGCAAAAGTTTGCGTAGCAACAGTTGCACTAAATCAAGCTGACAACAAACCTGCTCGAGCTCGCTTTCCTCCAGGTTCTTGCTACAAGTGTGGCGAGATGGGACATTTCCGAAGAAATTGCCCAAAGCTTGCTAATGCTAATCCAGCACAGAGATGAGCATCTGATCGACTAGAAGACAACACTCTTTAGAAATAATCACATCTTATGTATTATTTTCTTTTGTTGTCAAGGTCCATGAAAC
>JARYGA010009589.1:0-88303 GCA_030545235.1 Helianthus tuberosus
AAGCTCTCCATCGGCTTTGTTCTAATTCTCTTTGTTCGTTTTGACGCCTTGCCTCTTCTTCCTCCCATGCCCGTCTTCGGGCCCTATCTTCCTCTTATAATTGTAACAAGCGTTCCAATTGTGACCTTTGTAGCGCTTGTTGCAATTGTTGTTCCTCCATTTGTTTCTCCATCCTCTCGCGAAAGGATGCTTGGGAAGCCCACTGTTCTTGCGTGTACTCCCCGTGCGTCTCTTCCCATCCTTTCCTTCTTACCTCATATTCTCTTCCCTCACCTATACATGCCGAGACGTTATCGTAAACCGCTTATTGCCCACGGTTAAAATTCCTGTACGTCGGCACCTGTCTTTGACTCACAAAATTTGCTACATCGGCAGAAATTTCCCAATGTTTCCGCATGTATCTCTTCTGCCTTGGTCCCCGTGGACCGGGAGGCTCCGTCTCATCCTCTATATCAACCATCTCCTGATCTTCATCACCCTCTTCATCATCACCCTGATCAGTGTACCTGTAACTGTTGCCTTGTTCATCCTCCACTGTGTGAAGATGACCAACAACTTTAACCGTTATCTTCCAATGCCGCTTCATTGAAGCGAGGTTAAACTGATCAATGGGTTTAGAAACCCACAACGATTCCGGGGGCAACGTGTTTTGCTGCAAAATCATCACGCTGGTTAACCGCATGTAGGGGATCATCTTCCTTTTGAACGACTCCCTTGTATCCCACGTATTTATCATCATGATTTGACGCCATGATAGCCTTGGCGTCCCGTACAACAATGAATGTAAGACCCGGCAGTCGGGTGCCTTCACCGTCCCGCGGTCTCCGAACCGCACCATAACATTCTTCAATGAAATGCCTTGTAATATTCTACCCTCCAAGGACAAGTCGTTTTTGGACTCCCCTGCACCCCCAGAACCTGGCAATACCGATGCTAGCATTTGATCCGGATCAGCCGTGTTTGCCTTGTTATCCAGAAAATGGTCATAGTCATAGTAGTCATATGCTTCAACCCCAAGCGAATCAAATCTCGCAATGGCATTCATGTGTTCAAATGACATGATCATTTGATTTTTGCCAATATTGCCGATCAACTGCCACGTAGGAGCTGGCCCATCTGAATTTTCAAACCGCAAAGTTGACAACCATTCACAAACCGCACCCAAATAAACTCGTGTGGTGATCCCCTCACACCAATCTAGTACTCGTTCCCATCCAATCTTCTCAAACTTTTAAACTATGCCAATTGTGCGGAATTCTTCGACATTCACCACACGCTCACATACTACTCTATTGGGTACGGGCTTTGAAACGTCCGTGACCATTTTCATCTTCCACATCTTCGCCTCTAATTTTTTGTTTCGGTACCGGGAAAGAGCCTTCTGCTTTTCGTCTTTCCATACTGAGGCCGATTGACTATTCTTGAACTCCTCCCCATCCTGTCGATAGAGTCGTCCATCACCTTCTATCACATTGCTTAATTGTTCCCATTGTCTTTGATAATGCCCCGAGCCTGACCCGGCTCCAGAAGATGAACCTTGCCCGGAAGTTTTTGCTTTCTTTCTTCCTCCGACCATAGCTACATTCAAAAGACAATAGAGAACAATTAGCACCCAAATATTCAAACAATCTCAAACTTTGAACATAATATGCAATGTTGAATTTAAATCAATAACTAGATGTAAAATCGCCTTTTTAAACTTCCAAAGTCGCACATCTTATCATCTACATATCAATTAAACATGTTTATTCACAAAATTTCTCAAAGTTTCATGGTTTCAACAATATTCAAGATCACAACTATGCTCAATCATGCAAAAATCTAGTGTAATCACATCACCAAGACTAGAGCGTGTTCAAATCCTACCCGAATCAAGTAATCATTCTTAAATTCATGCTAGAACATCATACATTATGATAAACAATCTACTCTTAAACACTAAGTTTAAAATTTCGAAAGAAATCAACAATTTATATGATAATCATGCATGAATTTACTGAAATTCCATACCTTTAGCGTGGATAAACAAGAAAAACTATGAAAAGATGCAAAGCAAGAGACTTGGTTAACACTCTTCAAAAACCCGAATCTTTGACTTCAGAAATCTTGCAAACCAGCAAGAATTAATGAAAACCGTTATGGGGGGTTTTGTTCCTCTCGAAAAATTATGCAAGATAGGCTCAAGAATCACTGGATTTGGGTGAGAATCAAGGAGTTATGAGAAGTTGAAGAATTAGGGTTCTAGAGGTGAGTTGGGGAAGATGATGGTGAATGGAAGAAGTAGATGTGATGAATGAGTGGATTAGAATGTGCCTTGGTCAGAGGAGGGTCCCCAAAATCGATTTGTGTGGCCTAAAACCCATTTCATATGTGTTTGAAAGGGTTTAAAGACTTTGAGTTCGATCCTGGATATCTAACACATTTTTTTCGTCGGCTAGCTTTAGGGGAGCCGTCGCCGACGGGCCTGACCACCGTCGGCGACGGTGCTTGGAATTGCTGAAAGTGGGCGACGGCTTATGTCGCTGTCTATGGACATTTTGAGGCCACACAACTTTTGAGGTACCGTAGGCGACGGAGACCCCCACCGTCGGCGACGGTTTCTACTTTTTCATTTTTTTTTTATTTTTTTTTTATATATTTTTTTATGACAAATAGGAGGGAATTTATGAACTTTTGTAAAAGCACTATATGCATTTAAAAATCCTAAAAAATATTAAAAATATTTTTGTACTTTTTTTATAAGTTAAATTTTGAAAACGCGAAAACCGTTAACGGCCCCTACCACCCCCCGAAAAGTCGTGTATTGTCCCTAATACACACAAATAAGCCTAAAAACATACCTTTTGTCTTCAAGACCCGTTCATGATATCCGAACTTCACACACTCTTGAGGGTTAGTACGAAGCGAAAACGATTAACACAAAAATACTCAAACAATTAAATAAATTGAACATAACTTTACAAAACCCATTACCGATCCTTTCAGTTGACCTCATAAGTTGGCACACTTACCACGAAGTTCACCAACTCCACATTCTCATCCTCTTTATCATTGTTACCGTCAACGAACGGTTTAAGGCGATGGCCATTAAACGTTTGCTTCGAACCATCCTTCGGGTCCTTGATTGTAACATCTCTAAGTTTCCCGACGCGTGTAATCACGTACGGGCCCATCCATTTGCTCTTAAGCTTACCGGGAAAGTACTTAAGCCGTGAGTTATATAGCCAAACCTTTTGACCCATTTCAAACTCCTTCGGCTTCAACTTCGCATCATGTGCCCTCTTCATATCATCCTTGTATTTTGAGGCGCACTCGTACGCTTCTTCCCTAAGCTCCTCCAATTCGCAAAGCTTTAACTTTCGCTCCTTTCCTGCATCGTCATATTTCATGTTAACCTCTTTGATAGCCCACCAAGCACGATGCACAAGTTCAACCGGTAAATGGCAATTTCGTCCATAAACTAAGCGATAAGGTGTAGTTCCAATAGGTGTTTTATGAGCCATTCTATAAGCCCACAAAGCATCATTCAACTTCGTCGACCAATCCTTTCGGTCGGGTCGCACGATCTTTTGCAAAATTTATTTTATTTGCCTATTGGAAACCTCCACTTGACCGCTTGTTTGTGGGGGGTAAGGGGTAGAGATTCGATGGTCAACACCAAACCGTTTCAAGAGTTTAACAAAGTTAAAATTCTTAAAGTGAGATCCCCCATCACTAATGATCACTCGGGGAATCCCAAATCTAGAAATTATGTTTGTTTGTACAAAATTGAAAACAACGGTATGGTCATTCGTCTTGGTGGCAATCGCTTCGACCCATTTGGATACATAATCGACCGCCACCAAGATGTACAAGTTGCCATGCGAATTTGGGAATGGGCCCATGAAATCGATCCCCCACACATCAAAAATATCTACAATGCGGATCGGTTGCATGGGCATTTCATCCCTTTTAGAAATACCCCCTAACTTTTGACACTCTACACAGTTCTTAGCGAAATTAATAGCATCCTTAAAAATAGTCAGCCAATAAAGGCCGCTATTGAGCACTTTGTGCCCGGTTTTGTGACCACTGAAATGGCCCCCACAAGCAAATGAATGCAAGTGCATCAAAATGCTAGGAATCTCCTCGTCAGGTATGCATCTTCGAACGACTTGATCCGGACAAAACTTGAATATGTCCGGTTCTTCCAACGTGTAGTACTTGATTTGAGAAAGGAAGTGCAACCTCTTCCTTCTATCCCAATGAGCCGGCAAGTCACCTGTGACCAAGTAATTAACAATATTAGCATACCATGGTAATATTGCAACTTTTAAAATTTGATCATCTGGAAAGTTCTCATTGATCTCTTCACGGGAAGAATCCTCCTCCACAACCAATCGGGACAAGTGGTCCGCAACCACATTCTCGCTCCCTTTCTTATCTCTAATTTCCAAATCAAATTCTTGTAGCAAGAGAACCCATCAGATTAATCTCGGCTTTGAATCCTTCTTGTCCTTGAGATATCTAACTGCAGAATGGTCAGAATATACAATGACCTTAGTACCCCATATATAAGCACGAAATTTATCCAACGCATATACCACCGCAAGTAGCTCTTTCTCGGTAGTTGTATAATTTAATTGTGCATCTGAGAGAGTCTTACTTGCGTAGTAAATGGCAACCGGTTTCTTGTCTACCCGTTGACCCAATACGGCCCCCACCGCATAGTCACTTGCATCACACAGAATTTTGAATGGTAAAGACCAATTCGGTGATTGCAAGATTGGGGCCTCAACCAACTTTTTCTTCAAAATGTTAAAGGCATTTTGGCAATTCTTATCAAAATCAAATGTTTTATCTTTTAACAATAGATTACAAAGGGGTTTCGTTATATGACTAAAACTTTTTATAAACCTCCTATAAAACCCCGCGTGTCCTAAGAACGACCGAATACCCTTAACACTTGTGGGATAAGGCAAAGTGGATATGACTTGCACTTTTGCTCTATCCACCTCAATCCCATGACTTGAGACGACATGCCCCAACACAATCCCTTCTTGAACCATAAAATGGCTCTTCTCCCAACTAAAAACAAGATTTTTCTCAACACATCTTTTTAAAACTTTTTCGAGTTGGTCAAGGCATGTATCAAATGATGACCCAAATATTGAAAAATCATCCATGAAGATTTCCAATGACTTCCCCACCATATCTGAAAAGATACTCATCATACACCTTTGGAAGGTGGCGGGGGCATTACAAAGTCCAAAGGGCATTCACCTAAATGCGAAGGTGCCGTATGGACAAGTAAAGGTAGTCTTTGCTTGGTCTTCCGGATGTATAGCAATTTGATTGTATCCTGAATAACCATCCAGAAAACAATAAAATTTTTGTCCGGCCAATTTCTCAACAATTTGGTCAATAAATGGCAAAGGGAAATGATCTTTGGAAGTTGCAGCATTTAACTTCCTATAATCAATACAAATACGCCACCCGGTTACCGGCCGAGTGGCGACCTCTTCACCTGCGCCATTTGTGACGACTTGAATGCCCGCTTTTTTAGGAACTGTTTGTGTCGGGCTTACCCATTGGCTATCCAAGATAGGGTAGATGATACCCGCATCTAGCCACTTCAATACCTCCTTCTTCACCACTTCTCGCATGTACGGATTTAATCTCCGTTGTGTGTCACGAGAAGGACTCATGTCGTCTTCCGTGATGATCTTGTGCATCACCACCGAGGGACTAATTCCCTTCAAATCCGCAATGGTCCACCCGATAGCGGCTCTATAGTTGATCAATACTTTCATCAACTTTTCTTCTTGCTCCTCAGCTAAGTTAGATGCAATGATAACCGGGAGCATGCTACCTTCACCCACATAAGCATACTTAAGATGCTTGGGTAACACCTTCAACTCTAGCACCGAAGGCTCTTCCAATGAGGGCTTCAACTTTGTATCAATGCTTTCTGGAAGACTTTCCACTTGGTGTGTCTAAGTGGGCCTTCCTTCCTTTGCCGCCATGACCTCTAACTCTTTCACTTCTTCATCCATGCTTCGATTCATATCTCCTTGTAACCTGTCAAACATAAAACATTCCTCTATTGTGTTTTCCTCTTCGACACTAATGTCGCATAGAGGTATACACTCATCAACGATGTCCGCCATATAGCATTCATCACCAACTAGAGTGTCACACCCCAACCGATGGCGGAATCATCGGGGCGTGGCACTGAGCGAAACAGATTGTCCAGAAGTTTCCATAACAACTATCATTACCATTCAATTTAAATTAACACGTCCCATACCATGTCTCGAATAGCAAACAAATTATTACAGACAACATCAAAACAAATATTCTGTTCCGACAACTCAGATTTAAACATAAATAGTTTATTTTGTTGGTTTCTAGGACTCTTTCTCCTAGCTTGGATTTCATCACCACGCATAGAGCTTCCTAGACCTTTCCTAGCTTCAATTTCACAGTGAGCTAGGCATACAAACAACCTAAACATCTGTCACATACGTTAAAATAAAAGTCAATACATATAATGTAAAGGTGAGCATACAAGTTTGATAATAGCATATAGAGTTCGAATTCGTTTACGCATAACCAGCACGTACACATAGTGAAATGAAGCACGTTAGTTATCGACATAGATCCATCGATACCAATGACTGCGGGTTGACTGCCCGAGGCAGTTCGCAATACCTGATTACCACCGTAATCCATGCAAGTAAAAGATCCTTAACAACCCCCGTGTGAACGGGTGCTGAGTCCAAACTATAGTACTATCGTTGCTAAGGCAGGTAGACAACATTCCATGTGTAAACATAACAAACAAGCATTCATAAGCCACGTATAACATGCATTCACGGTTAGCGTTCAAATAGTTTGAGTAGTGTGATAGTTTTAGTTTGAATATTCGTAACGTATGTAACACCCAAAAGTGCTTAAAGCAAAAAGGGATCGAGTATACTCACAGTGATTATGGATTGAAGGGAGCGCTTAGCGAGTACGGTTAGCCTGAATAGATTTGATAGCATAACGATAAGGAAACGAGACAAGTGAAGATGGGTCGATTAGTAGTTCGAGCGGATTGTAATCCGGTCGAACAGTAGTCCGTGCGGATGGAAATTCGTTCGAATGGTAATCCGTGCGGATGGTAATCCGTTCGGGTGGTCATTCGTGCGGATGTCAATCCGTTCGGATGACGACTCAAGTGGATTGTTTCTTCCTATGTCAAGGATGTGTTTGTGTATGATGGCTTGTCCTTTGAAGTTTTCGTTGTAGCATTTAAAAAGCATTTAAGTATCTCTATCCTTCAAGTCGGTCGATCGGATGACTAATCGTGCAGATGGCAATTCGTTCGAAAGGTCATCCGGTCGATTGGTGACTTAAAGATGAGGTTACTCATTAAAACAAGTTCACTACATATGTGTCATTCGATCGAATGGCAATTCGGCCGAATGTCAACTCGTGCCATGAACATGTTGAAAGTTGTTAAGTCTTTTAAAGTCTTAGTATCTCATAATCCGAAGAGTAATCCTTTCAAAGAGTCGTTCGATCGGATTGCAATTCATTCAATACCCAAACTTTAACTAAGGTTGTTTTTAAAGGTGGGACCCAAGTGTAGGTAACTCGTTCGAATGGTCATTCTGGTCGAATGGCAACCCGGTCGAATGGTCAATCCGATCGAATGGTAATCCGTTCGGATTGTCCTGTTCGTTCTACACTTGGTTGTTTCGAAGGTTTGTCGTTATGTCGAGTCACTTTGACCACGCGTTAGCCAACGGAACCCCTAGTTCAACCCAGTTGACCAACCCGACTAGGAATCACCCTAGCCCGACTGGTGGCCGGCTTGAGGCAGTTGTTCTTGGTTAACCCGAGGTCGGTAGTCTCGTGAGTAGAATCTAGATCCGAGCCAGTACAACACTATGGACGAGTAGGAGACTAGATCAGAACCTGGTTCTACCGGTTTGGAGTGTTTTAAGTGTAACAAGAGTCGAAAGAATGGTTAAAACCATCTTTCAATCCCATTTCACCACACTTGTGTCGAGATCTTTACAAGATCTTTGTGGAAATCAGTTAGATCTAGGTTGTTCTTAGTGGGTTGAGGTCAAAACATGGAGTTCTTGAAGAACACATGGTGACGTCACCTTAGAACACCCGAAATCCAGTGATTTCACGGTTAAAAGTTAAGATGTAAAAGATAGAAAGGTGTAGGAGTGCGTGTAGATCAAGAAAGTACAAGATTTAGGGCGAGATGTTACCAGGATTGAGAGAAATCTGAGAAAAGGTTGAGTTAAGTGTGCTGGTCGAACAGGGATTTCCAAAAGTGGAAAGGATGACAATGACAGGGGTATTTATAGGATGCCAAAAGGGGAAAGGGTTGTTCGGTCGAATGGCATTACCGTTAGATATTTTGAGAATTGTAAAGAGTTTGAACTTTTGTATGACAATAGACCTTAACCTTTGTCTCGGGAATGGGAAGTGTGTTCATTGTTCGACCCACGCGAAAGTGAAAAACAAATTTGCTTGAGGGCAAGCAAAAGACAAGTGTGGGGATGTGATGCGTGGTCAAAAACCGGTGCCTTATTATGTTTAATTTTATGTTTTTACATAAACTTTATTGTCGAATAGCCTACTTTGATTAGAATTATGTTTTGTAGGTCTAACGGAGTTAAAGGTGCTATTCGGGAAGCTTTACGAAACACCGGGATCAAACGGGATCAACCGGGGATGTGAAATGAACAAAAACAGGGTTAACCATGAAGATTGGATGTGTTTTATGGAATGTTAATGGAGTTAACATGAAGACATTGGAAGATATTATGATAGAGGGCTGAATTACGAATACGTGGGCGAAAACGGTGCGTAAAACGGAGCTATAACGAAGAAGCTATGAAGAAAACAGAAAAGTCATTTTCTGGGCACCATAGGCTACGGCCAAAACCACAGTAGGCTACGGTGCCTGCAAAGTAGTTCCGGAACAATTATTTCTTGGATGCTTTTTAATAATTGAAAGCTTGACTTTTGAAGTAAATACGGGTTCTTAGTCTTTGGGGGGCCAAGAACATTAAATTTGAGCAGACTTTAGAGAAACCAATCTCTTCCAAATTCATGAGCATTCATATTTCAATGGAGACACAACCAATCTCTTCCAAGTTCATATGGAGAAGTGAATGCTCCAAAGTGTAAATGCTCCAAGGTGCTTCCATGGCTATAAATGAAGATCATCATCAAGGAAGAAAGATGTCGAAGGACCAACGACGGTCATCTTCTACTTCCATCTTTCAACCATCATCAATCTCCATCCTCCAAGCTCCAACATGACTTCCGTCAAGGTTCATTCTTCCGGTGATCAAGCTTCTTCAACCGTGAGCGGCTAGGGCTGTAAATGAACCGAACGAACACGAACAAGGCCTTGTTCGTGTTCGTTCGTTAAGGAAATAAATGTGTTCACGAACGGTTCATGAACACTTACCGAACGAGATATTGTGTTCGTGTTCGTTCATTAAGGAAATGAGCGTGTTCCCGAACGGTTCACGAACATAAACGAACACAAATAAATTTGGCGAACGCGACGAAGGATAAAGATAGATGGCCCATAGAGTAGCACTCGAACTTGAATCCTTTATTGTGGAACGGGGTTCGATCGTATTCCCCGGTGTAAATAATGAGAAATAAAAGGGAATTAGTGCATAAACAATGTGAAAAGGGTTTCCTAGTTTAATTGTTAGGATAATAAAATAAATAACAGTTTAATAATATAAAAAGCACACATAAAATATATGTAAGTATAAAGATCTTCAATTAAAGTACAAACATACGAACATAAAAGAACACAAATCAACGAATGTTCATGAACACGTTCACAAACACCTTACCGAACGTTCACGAACACAATCGAACGAATGAGACCTCTGTTCATGTTCGTTCATTTAACTAATCGAACGAAATTTTTTGTTCATGTTCGTTCGTTTATTAAACGAACGAACATAAACAAACTTCCCGCCGAACAGTTCACGAACTGTTCGCTGAACGTTCGGTTCGTTTACAGCCCTATGAGCGGCTAATCATCTCGGTTTCACCCCGGTGTAGGTAGTTGTTTAATTTATGGTTTTGAATTGTTTCTTGCTTCAACTTTGTGACAATTTGTGTATGGTTTTTGAAACCTTTGACAATAGCTTGCATTTGTTTCGTATTCATAAATTGTCGAGCGATGTTAAAAGTTATGACTTTATGAAATGGTTATGTGTAATATGCGTTGTCTTGGTTAGGATTTACTTGTGTTGATTACAAAGTGTATTCTTGTCCGTTCTTGAAACGTTGATAGTTATTAGCACCTAAGTCACGGTACACTAAATCCGCTAATCATATGCAATTGAGTTGAATCTTAAAACTTGTAGAAACCTTAAGTTAGCAATTACCGAAACCGGGTGTGATTCCTTTTACTTATTATTGTCTAGTAACCAAATTTTTATTACAATTGTCAATTAGTAGTTGTTATCCATTTAAACCAATTCATTTAGATAAATTCACTTCGTCCATCAAAAACACAAATACAAGAATATCATAGCAAGCTTCATAATTTGTGACAATCGTTCTAATTCTTGTGAATCCATTCACAAACCACATACTCTTCGTGGTTCGACCCCTTGCTACCACTAGCTATTTGTTAAGGGTAATTTGGGCATATAAATATTATCTTTGACCGGAGCGCGACAATCCGATCAAATTTTGGCGCCGTTGCCGGGGAGTGCGTGCGCTTTGTGTTTGGATTATTGTTTGAAATTCGTGATTATCTGTTTAAGTTGTTTAGTTTATTTTCTTTCCTTTGTCCTGTATATTTGTGATTTTACTTCGGGTGGTCGAGCTTGTTTGTGCAGGAACATGTTTTGCAGGTACCATCTTTCAATATGAATTGGGTGGATGATGATCCGTGTGAGTTTTGCGGAAGCGGAGAGCATTATTTAGAAGATTGCTATGTTTTCCACGAAAAAGTTCAAGCCAACAAGGATCGGGAAGACTACCTCAGCGGATTGTATGAATATAGGAGGGCGGACTATGAAGATTTCAATGGTCCATCCTCATATTATCCATATGATAATCCACCACCACCACATTATCAAGACTATTACTATGAACCCAATTCACCATATTTCTCAAGTTACCGGGATGAGGAGTATGATGATTATTATAATGAATACCCTCAACCGGTATACGAGAACCCACAAGATTCGATGCATTCTAAGCTTGATGCTCTCATGGACATGATGAAAGAATATCACCAGGATATCAAAGATATGAAGAAAGAGAATGAAGTGAGAGATAAAGCCCATGAAGCATTGGTGGTGCAAGTGGGTCAATTAGCGGAGGAATTAGCCCAACTTAAACGAGACCAAGAGGTTTGGGCCAATGGTACAATAGTAGATGGTGATGTGGTGGAAGAGGTTATCGATCTTCCCGAGCAAGAAAATGAATGTTTGAACCGAGCGGAAGACATCACATCGCAAGACGGGTCAGAACCAAAAGAAGCCCACATTCATGCCTATCCTTCTCCCATACTTATCACTCCAACCAACAAAGTTGGGGATGAGGGTTCGGGTATAAGGATTCGAAGGGTGGCATTGCAAGACATTGGCCGGTTTGGTAAGAAGCGACCCCGAAGTTGTACGTTACGCATGCCGAATAGAAGAAAAAGAGAATGGATTCGGCATGCTAATTACCGAGCGTTTGTTGGAAACTCGGTGGTCAAATGTGCACTTCGACCACCATGAGGGGTAAATCAGGTATGGTAGTTGTAGAGTTTGTATTTTTATTTGTTTTATTTTATTTTAGTAGTTAAATGAACGTTGTGGGTGTGTTCCCTATATAACCCTCACGAGACCTCTCGTCCTCCTAAGCTATTGGGGGGGTTTAAAAGGGCTTGTTGCATAAGCTAAATGCAACCGTGATTTCTACGAAAGTGAGTTAGGCTTGTTATTGTAACATTTTAGTTAGAATTGTGTATAGTTTTAATTTTTTGTGTATTTTAGATATAATCGTAAACGTTTCCTACTAACCTTATTTGATTATGTGAAGTCCGGACATCATAAACGGGTTTTGAAGACGTAAGGTATGTTTTTAGAATTTGTTTGTGTATTGAGGACAATATACGTTTATTTTAGGGGGTGGTAGAATCGTTATGATTCTTCGTATTTTTAATTTTTAATTTTAACTTATAATAAAAATCACAAAAAGAATTTTATTTTTTTAGGAATTTTATAAGTACATAGTCTTCATTAAAAGTTCTTATTTTTAAATATAGTTTTCATAAAAAAAAAAAAATTGGGGCAGCCGTCAGCGACGGGCTACCAAAACAGCCGTCGGCACACAAAGCCCGTAGCCAGGGGCTTAAGCCGTCGGAAGATTTTGCTCAAACCACAAGCCGTCGGCGACGGGCTTAAAAAAATCGTTTTTTTTTAAATAATAATAATAAATTCATTTTTATTAAAAAATTCGTTTTAAAAAAAAATAATAAAAATTAAAAAAAAAATTCGTTTAAAAAAAATAAAAAATAAAAAAAAATTTCGTTTTTAATAAAAATATATATATATATATATATATATATATATATAATATAAAAAAAATTTATTGAAAAAAAATAATTTTCGTTTTTATTAAAAAATTCGTTTTTAATGAATTCGTTTTTAATAAAAAAAATAAAAAAAATTCGTTTTTGTTAAAAAATTCGTTTTTAATGAATTCGTTTTTAATAAAAAAAAGAATACTAATAAAAAAATTCGTTTTTAATGAAAAAAAATATATAAAAAAAGAATAATAAAAAAAATTGAAAAAAAAATAAATAAAAATAAAAAAATTCGAATCAAAACCCGTTTTAAAAATTCCCAAGAACCTTCAAACCTTCATAACTTCTTCAATTCTCACCCAAATCAGTTGATTCTTGAGCCTAAAGTGTTTAGTTTTTCGAGAGGAACAAAACCCCCATAACGGTTTCCATCAATTCTTGCTCGTTTGCAAGATTTCTGGGCGTGATTTTTTAGGGTTTTGAAGAATGTTCATCCAAGTCTCTTGCTTTGCATTTTTCTTAGTTCCTCTTGTTATCTAACATCAGAGGTATGAACTTTCAGTAATTTTATGCATAATTTTCATATGTGTTGTTGATTTCTTCCGAATTTTTAAGCTCATTGTTTGAGAGTAGGTTGTTTATCATAATGTATGATGTTTTAGCATAAACCTAAGGATGATTACTTGATTTGGGTGGGATTTGAGCATGTTTAGTCTTAGTGATGTGATTACACTAGGTTAATGCATGATTGAGCATAGTGGTAATGTTGAATATTGTTAAAACCATGAAATTTTGAGAATCTTGAGAATAAACATACTAAATTGATATGAAGATGTTAAAGTTAGCAACTTTGGAAATTTAAAAATCAGATTTTACATCTACTTATCGATTAGAATTCAACATTGCATATTATGTTCAAGGTTTGACATTGTTTGAATGAGCGATATCAGCGGTGAAGGATGGTATGTTTTGTGTTGTTTATTTTATTTTGTGTGTTTTATTTTTATTTCGTCTTTTATTTGTTTTTCCACATAAATGAAGGTAAAATAATGCATGGCTTGGTAATATTTTCATAAAAATGGTAGAACTAGGTAACTAACAAATTTTGATGGTTGTGAGAAGCATGCTTCTACACAAGGGTTAGAATTTGTAGGAACATGATGTTCGCGAGACAACCATTTTGTTATGAAGAGAAGAAGGAGATATGGACATCAAGCAACAAAATCAGGTGCATGCGTTTTCATTTTACCTTGATTATTAATAATAAGTGGATTGTTTGTTAAATGTTTGAAAGCCGGGGTGAACTTTGGGAGGGTTAGCCGTGTCGCATCCCTTATGCGTTTTAAAACTCTAGTTCTTACACATTGAGGACAATGTTTACCTCAAGTGTGGGGATGGGGGAGTAGTAAAAGTTTTAGATTTTGACCCGTTCATTTAAATACTACACATTGAGGACAATGTTTACCTCAAGTGTGGGGATGGAGGAAAATTTCAAAAAATTTTCAAAAGTTTCTTGTTTCAAAAGCAATCTTAAAAGCGCAAGTAGCTAAGTCAACGAGGGATGGCACAACCCATTTGGTCTTTTGTCATGGTCAAGTTCAAATTTATAGCATGAAGGGTATTTAACGGGTGGTTATTTGGGAATAATTCGCCTAAGGAACTAGCTTTTGATGCATATCACATATCATACCCTTATACGTGAGGTTTTGAGCCACTTCTATATCATAAAAATTACATGTTTCATTGTTTGAGTGGACCATTAGTTGCGTATTGTAGAACTTGCAACTTTAGATACGTTCAAGACCATAGACCAAATACGAGCACAAGAATGATTAAGGCACTAGGTGACCCTTTTTCCTTTTACACCATTCTTATACCCTTACCCAAAAATTATCCCTTAGTTGCCAACTTTGAGCCTAAACCTTCGTTTGACAACCCACTTAGCCAACAACCCTAAGCCTTTTTGTTTAAACCCGTGTGATGGAAATTCGATTATTTAGCAAAGTTTGTATAGTTGTATTTATTTGTAAAAAAAAAAATCAGAAAAATCAGAAAATGTTATGAAAAAGATGAGAAATTCATTGAGAAAAGAACAAAAATATGTCTTTCTAGTTGTTGAATAAAAGGCGAAAAATCATTGCCTTATAGTTGATGTTTGTAGTTTACTTAAGTTGGAATAGTTGTGTTGTAATAAAAATCGAATTTTTCATCACCTTAGACACTTAAAAATATCCTATTCCCTACCTTTAGCCCTAGCCCCGTTACAACCCGTTCAAAGACCTTATGACTTGTGCTTAGTATTCGTGTTCGGCGGTGGAGAATGATTGAGTTGCAAGCTTATGCGGGTACGTGTTCTATTCGGTTTTGAGTGAATATTCTTTGAAGTGCTAATACATTATATATATTAGCCAGTGTATAAGCAGAGTGGAGAGAACATTGTGAGGGATGTGTATGAATTGTTAGTTTTTAAGGCGGGCTAATCTTGGATAACCATTATGAATGTGAAATCACATTACCGTTAGATATTTTGAGAATTGTAAAGAGTTTGAACTTTTTTATGACAATAGACCTTAACCTTTGTCTCGGGAATGGGAAGTGTGTTCATTGTTCGACCCACACGAAAGTGAAAAACAAATTTGCTTGAGGGCAAACAAAAGACAAGTGTGGGGATGTGATGCGTGGTCAAAAACCGGTGCCTTATTATGTTTAATTTTATGTTTTTACATAAAATTTATTGTCGAATAGCCTACTTTGATTAGAATTATGTTTTGTAGGTCTAACGGAGTTAAAGGTGCTATTCGGGAAGCTTTACGAAACACCGGGATCAAACGGGATCAACCGGGGATGTGAAATGAACAAAAACCGGGTTAACCATGAAGATTGGATGTGTTTTAGGGAATGTTAATGGAGTTAACATGAAGACATTGGAAGATATTATGATAGAGGGCTGAATTACGAATACGTGGGCGAAAACGGTGCGTAAAACGGAGCTATAACGAAGAAGCTATGAAGAAAACAGAAAAGTCATTTTCTGGGCACCATAGGCTACGGCCAAAACCACAGTAGGCTATGGTGCCTGCAAAGTAGTTCCGGAACAATTATTTCTTGGATGCTTTTTAATAATTGAAAGCTTGACTTTTGAAGTAAATACGGGTTCTTAGTCTTTGGGGGGCCAAGAACATTAAATTTGAGCAGACTTTAGAGAAACCAATCTCTTCCAAATTCATGAGCATTCATATTTCAATGGAGACACAACCAATCTCTTCCAAGTTCATATGGAGAAGTGAATGCTCCAAAGTGTAAATGCTCCAAGGTGCTTCCATGGCTATAAATGAAGATCATCATCAAGGAAGAAAGATGTCGAAGGACCAACGACGGTCATCTTCTACTTCCATCTTTCAACCATCATCAATCTCCATCCTCCAAGCTCCAACATGACTTCCGTCAAGGTTCATTCTTCCGGTGATCAAGCTTCTTCAACCGTGAGCGGCTAATCATCTCGGTTTCACCCCGGTGTAGGTAGTTGTTTAATTTATGGTTTTGAATTGTTTCTTGCTTCAACTTTGTGACAATTTGTGTATGGTTTTTGAAACCTTTGACAATAGCTTGCATTTGTTTCGTATTCATAAATTGTCGAGCGATGTTAAAAGTTATGACTTTATGAAATGGTTATGTGTAATATGCGTTGTCTTGGTTAGGATTTACTTGTGTTGATTACAAAGTGTATTCTTGTCCGTTCTTGAAACGTTGATAGTTATTAGCACCTAAGTCACGGTACACTAAATCCGCTAATCATATGCAATTGAGTTGAATCTTAAAACTTGTAGAAACCTTAAGTTAGCAATTACCGAAACCGGGTGTGATTCCTTTTACTTATTATTGTCTAGTAACCAAATTTTTATTACAATTGTCAATTAGTAGTTGTTATCCATTTAAACCAATTCATTTAGATAAATTCACTTCGTCCATCAAAAACACAAATACAAGAATATCATAGCAAGCTTCATAATTTGTGACAATCGTTCTAATTCTAGTAAATCCATTCACAAACCACATACTCTTCGTGGTTCGACCCCTTGCTACCACTAGCTATTTGTTAAGGGTAATTTGGGCATATAAATATTATCTTTGACCGGAGCGCGACAATCCGATCAGAAACGATCGAGATAAGGTTTACACACGCGATTCATCAGATCCATGAAAACCGCTGGTGCGTTTGTTAGACCGAAAGGCATGACAACGAATTCGTAGTGGCCGTAACGAGTACGAAACACAGTTTTGGGTATATCCTCCTCTTGAATACGTAGCTGATTGTTAGGACCGGTTTGACTCCGATACGATTGCTAAACGAACGTGAAACGTGCGGAATCCGTACACGAACGTGACCGAAACACACAAGATGTAATATAAACGTGATTCTATTGATATATCTGAAATGTACAATGAACCTTGAATCACTTGACAACTTTCTCTCTCTAGTTTCTCTCTCTAGAACTAGAGCTCTCCAAAAGTCAAAAGTGCAAAAGTGTTCTTCAAGCTAAATCATGATTTAGCTTGAAGCCTATATATAGTGTTGAGGTTTAGCTTGAAGCTGTTCAAGCTAAATCATGATTTCCCTTGAACAAGTTCAAGCTAAATCATGATTTCCATTGAAATGACATGTGACACTTTCAAGCTAAATCATCACTTTCAAGCTATATTATCCTATTACATGATACAAGACGCAGTCAATAGACATAGTGCACTAACAGACTCCCCCTTGGATATTGACGAAGTCTTCAGTGACTAATCTCTGTTATAATCACCTTCTTCAGTCTTGATCATTCTGCCTTTTCTTTCATTCAGATTGTAACATTGTACGCATCCATCACTCTCTTTTCTTCTATCAGCTGCAGGCTCCCCCTTTCATCAAGCTTCCGTGCTTTGGGATCGACACCTTGCTTTCCGTATACAAGCTCCCCCTTGCTTTGAGCTCGTCTTCAGACTCCCCCTTAGACTCAGCTTCCGGGATCGTAATCTGGACTTTTTCCTGCAATCACTCATACATTCATAAGTAACAACATTTTAGACTATCCAGGAATCGTAACCTGGCAATTCCAATCAAATTCTTTAAACCACTCCCCTATCAACAAACTGTATAGATTTAGCAATATTAAAGAATCCAACTCCCTCACAGTTAATCATCCAAGTTCAAGTTAATGACCTTAGAGATATCACAAACTGTTTTTGAAATTTTTGAATTTAAATCAAGTTTCAATTTAATGAACTTGTTTTATTTTCAGAAACACAATCAGCTTACTTATATTTTGAAACTTAGCACTCAGACATCAGTTGTCGAAAATAAAACATAAATCAAAATCTTTTTGTATTTTCTGAAAATATAAAGCAATAACGAAATATGTACAAACATATTTACAAACAATATTTTTGTTTGAGTATGCTTCAGAGGATCATATCAGTTTCCGACAAGTCACAAGTACCGTTGAGCTTAAAAACACATTATGAATTAAACAATTCACTTAGATTGTCGATATACTTGTCCACTTAAATTTTCACACAAAATTCAACTGATTCAGGATACGAATTAGGTATTTTAGGAACTTAAACCTATTCATGTGTCCCACCTCTTGAATATACTCCCGTATCCAAAATCCCAATAATCAGTCTTACAGGTGAGAATACTACCATGATATCTGTATATAAATTAGGTATGCGAGGGCCAAGGGATCTCAGGTCGATACTTCCGTATACGCAAAGAGATATTAGCTTCGACTTTACGGTATGTCCCCTTTAGAGGATCTTTTTGCTTACAACAGCAGCGACTATCAAATTTATTGTTTCATCGGCATGCTGAGGGTTTAATGCTATGTTTCAAGCATTTGCAGAAAGTATTAGCCAGGGACTAGGTCAGAACTACCGTTCAGCAGAAGTCCCGGAATAATACCCCAGATATCATAGAGTATAAAGACCTAGTATATCAGATTAAGAGACCTTTCAAACGAGATTTCAGGGGTTACCTATATATCCAAGTAGTGTTCCCCACGAAATAAGTAAGTTTGAATTTAGGTTTATATCCCGAAAAAGTTTACTAAATGTATAAAAACCTACCAACACATCCACGGTGAGATCGTTTAACACATTTAAACTTTCCATTTCTTTAGCGTACTGTAACTGTCTACTGATGTACTATCATTTCCTCTTTCTACGCAAAAACTCAATTTTTGAATTTTATCATGTTTTTACCTTTTTCAAATTTTCAAATGTTTTTGTATTTTCTAACAACATTACTCCCCCTAAAATGCAAAATCATATAAAGAAAATTTGACAACCAACACCGATAGCTTTGTCTCGCCATCCATTTTCTGCATCTCATGCTCTGTTTTGCAGAAAATATAACATAAAGTACCCCCATGATTTACAACCCATTGATCTTAACAGTTTGAAAACCGTTTTTCAATCTGATGAAAGTAATCGTGTTTGTTCAGCCGTGAGGGTTTCGGCATATTCAGTCAACACATATTTTTGTATTTTTTGAATATTTGACAAAAATTAAAAACAAACATATTTTTGGTTTTTTTTTTTTTTTTTTTCAAATTTTTCAATTTTTAGGGTTTTTGAAATATTGTTTATTTATGTACAAAAAAAATATATATATATAAACTTCCTGTTTCAACCAACACAGGATCCAGCAGCCTCCTCTCCTTGTTGTGCCAGGCTGCTCCAACCTCCATTCTCACAATCTTCAGAATTGTTGAGCACCTGCACATTCAGCTAACTGAATTACTTGAACAATTTAGCCCAGGTCTGTTGAACCTTAGGCATTTCAACACAAAAATTTTCATTCAATGCTGGAAACTCTTTGTCATTTTTCACAAAAACTTTCTCAATTTTAACTTCAACTTTCTCATCTTTTACCAAATCAACATGTTTCTTAACACTCCATGTTTGACCTTTTGGTGTTCCTCGTTTGTAAAAATGTGAATCTTTTTGAACATTTTGATTTTGAACAACAACTCTTGGTTTCCAAAACTCTTGAGGTTTTGTCATATCAACTGTGGTTTTCCAACTCTGTGTTGTTCTGAATCTGGGTGTGTGAGAATTCCAGGTCTGTCTTAAATCGAACCTGTTCGAGTCTAATTTCCAATTTTGATTTGAAGCAAACTTGTTTGTATTGTACCTCCAAGTTTGTTTCGAATCAAATCTGGTTGATCTTTGTCTCACATTCTCAGATTTTTGTTTCTTAGCATCAAACTTCTTTTTGTCAACATCCACAGGTTTTAGATTAGGACACTTGCGTGCAAGATGTCCTTTTTGATCACATTTGAAACATGTTCTCATGGACACATCTTTGACCTGTGGTTGTTGCTTTTTCTTTTTAGCAAAGAATTCATCATTAGACTGTTTCATTTTGAATTCTTTTTCTTTTTCTAAACTTCCTCCTTGAACAAAACTCATTTTTGTCTGAAAATTCGGCATTTCATTTTTGTTTCGATATTGTTTCTTCTTATAACCCAACCCAGCCTTCATGTTCTTCTTTTTGAAACCAGGTTTGGTATATGAACCTCTATGACTCTTACCAACAAACTTTGAAATCTCAGACTTCTCAATCTCAACCATTTTGAAAACTTTGTCAACCTTTTCTGAAATCACATTCTGAATCGGGAATACAACATCTAAGAATAATTTGTCCGATCCAATCATGGTATAAACCAATCCTTTTGAATCATCATTCAAATTTTCCTCGGATTTTGTGTTTTTCAGATAACCATCATGAATATTTCCTTCATCTTCATCCTGTGATTCAGATTTACCTGTATCAACCGACTCTTCTTTCAACACACTTTCAACGACTTTACCTACCACCTCTGAATCATGAGAATCATCAGATTTGGAATAGGTTATGTCAATGTTGTCTGGCAATTGATCAACCATGTTGAAAGCTTTTTCAACCTTTTCCTCATCATAAAATGCAAATTTTCCCGGTGGTGGAACTTGATGAAACTCTGAACCAATACCTTTCTTGTTCTGCTCAGACTCACCATCACCCGGTTTTATATTGAAAATTCGTTCAAGCACATATGACGACACATGGTAACTCTTTAACTTGTTGTTATCCTGTTCTAAATCAGCAATCTGTCGCTTTAGCTTAGCAACATCCTCAATATATGAATTAACAACATCTTGTTTTATAGAATACATTCGTTTAAGCTCTTTGGTTGTTTCAGACATATAATTCATTCTAGATTGAGCATATTTCATTTCATCTTTCACTTTGTCGTATGACTCTTTCATAATATCATATGCTAATTTCATTGAGTCATAATCTTTCTTCATTTCTTGACAAGCAATTTCTTTTTGTTCACATTCATTTGTCATTTTCAAAATATTTTCTTTCAAAACTTCATTTTCTTTCTCTAATTTGTTACATTTTTCTGAAAGTTTTTCATCATTTTCTTTAAAAACTTTTTCTTTTTCTAGCATTTCTTTGCATTTTTCTTTGAAAATCTTTTCAATTTTTGTGAACTCAAGATCTCTTGTTCTAAATTGCTCATCTTTTTCAGTACAAGCTCTGCACGGTTTCATGCATTTCTTGCATTGTTCAACAGTTTTCAAAATTTCAGAGTTAGAATTTACCTCAGTGATTGGCACTTCGGTGTTTTTAGCAATCTTTGTCTGCTGAGCAACATCTTGCTTCTTTTCAACTCTAACTTCATTACCAGCATCACCAACTTCCAAATTCTCATTCTTTTCTTCTTTCTTCACCTCTTCTTCAATCTGCTGTTCTTCGGTAACAGCTTTCTCAACCTCTTCATTCACAACAACTTCTTCACTTTTGATTTCTTTCACAACTTCAACTTCAACAGTTTCTGTTTTAACCTCTTCAGCAACTTTCTTCAGATTGTTCACCATTTCTTCAACATTCTTCTTCATTCTCTCTTCATCCCTTTTTCTCAGACACGATAACATGGCATATCTGATATCCTTTTCATATTGCTTAGCATATTTGTCATCTTTCAATACTCTTCTATAGTATTCAGCTCTCAACGGGACAGCAAGAAGAACATCATCGAAGATTATGTCTTTCTTGGGAACAACTGGTTCTCCTTCTCTGTTATAGTAACATTCTCTCTTTTTATCCCATCGTTTGTACCAACAGCCATCTCATACTCCTCTTGCATATCATCCATTCTGTTTAAAACGACGTTTCTTTCTCTGTAAGTCTTCTCACTTAAGATCTCTTCCCGAGTTTTCTCTTTGATCTCAACTTTTTCTTCATGGACTTCAGCAATGTCTTTGTCTTTGTTTTCCTCTTGAATCTCAGCAACAAGAGCATAATGTTTACTTAATTCTTCCTGTTTGGCTTTAGCTTTGAACTTTTCATCAACAATGTCATCTATTGGAAGAACCTCACTCCAATCATATCCTTCATCCTCGTAAATTACAGCATAAGCTCTTGATTTTTCTCTCGGCTTATCTTCAATCAACTTTGGTTCTTCTCTGCTTCGATGGTAAATCGCCTTTCGATAATAATCATCGTTGAAAGGACGTTCACTTCCTTCACCAACTTCAGAATTTCTGCATTCTCTCTTGAAATGACCCTTTTGCTTGCATTTGAAGCAGGTCACTTTGGATTTGTCGAATCCAAGTTTTGTTGAAGCACCTCCAAGAGATTGTTTCCCGGTAATCTCCATGTACCTCTGAGCTCTTCGAATACAACTAGCTAAACACCAACGGATGTCAATGAGCTCCATCTCTTCTGGATCAATCTGGTCGTAGTCTTCTTTGGTCAATTCGGAGTTTCCAATTTTGCCAGCTACTAGACCTTCATATGACTCCAAAACAGATGCAAGGAAACTCATTTGCTGCTTCGCTGCATTGATGCTCATTGCAGGAGAATTTTTCAGCTTAAGAGCAATGTTACACAGAATTTCTTCAGAATCATCAGAATTTGTCTTTGAAGATGAAAATGAATGATATCCAGAATGATGACTTGTTGATGTTGTTTGTGGTTCTTTCATCTTTTCACCACTGAATGCTGTTTTAGGTGAACCAACGCCTTTGTCAGAAAGCACACTGCTTTTGTAGTACAAGCCAACGTTCTGTTGATGTGAAGAATCAGTCATCTTGTTTTGCTTTTGTAGCTCCAGATCATGACTTTCAATCTTTTCAAACAAAGCATCAAGAGTAATATTATCATACACAGCATCATTTTTCAAAATAAAAACAAACGTTTGCCACTGATCAGCTCGTGGTAACGCTTCAATCACTTTGTCTATCAATTCCTCTCTTGTTTTGTTTATCTCTAATCTTTCCAATTCAATTTTTAGATGACAGAATCTCTCAATCATTTGCCTCACCGACTCTCCTTTTATGTTATCAAACAGATCAAATTCTTTCTTTAATAAAGCGATTTTGTTCTTTTTAATCTGTTTACCCCCTTCAGCTTTAACACGTAAAGCTTCCCAGACAGACTTAGATGACCCGTCATGAGTTAGTAAAGCAAAGATATCGTTTCTGATTGCGGACTGGATCAATGCTATCATTCTCTGTTCAGCTCCAAATTCAGCTTTATCTTCTCAAGTAAACTTCTTGAATACAAGATCTTCGCCTTTATCGTCTTTTGGTTTTTCATACCCATACTCCAAGCAAAACCAACTTTCATGAGCATACGCCTTTGCCCAGTGGATAAAGCGTTCCTTCCACCATGTATAATCATCAATACTATCAAGAGTTGGTGGCTTTGAGTGAGTTCCGTAGAAGTTATCATGCTTGATATTTTCATTTAACGCCTTCGTGATAGTTTTTGGTGTAACATTTGCTACTTCAGACGATTCGGTTGCGAACGCGTTGTAAAACGTGTTGAAAAATTCCTCAGCCATAATGAAAACCTTGAATCACCTGAATCACAAACAAATAAACACAATCAGTTCAAACAATATTAAACAACTTGAAATAGACTGACACTCGGTTGCCGTGAAATGTTCTCGACACGAAATTTCACTTTTCAAGCAAAATAGTGAACTCAAGCGAAATCCCAAGTTGAATTGAAATCAGACTTCAAATGAAATCTCTTGACCAACACTTTCAAGCGAAATCAATCAGTTAACAACTTTCAAGCGAAATCAGCTAGTCAACAGCTTTCAAGCGAAATCAGCTAGTCAACAGCTTTCAAGCGAAATCAGCTAGTCAACAGCTTTCAAGCGAAATCAGCTAGTCAACCAGTTGAAGCGAAATCAAGTGTTCTGTCTTGAAGCAAAATCAAGTGTTAAATCTTCAAGCGAAATCTCAATATAATCAGTTGAAGCGAAATCAGATATTCTTCTGTTCAAGCGAAATCCCAGAATGATGTTTCAAGCGAAATCAAACATTATGTCTTGAAGCGAAATCAGCACTTATCAACTTGTTCAAGCGAAATCATCAGCTTTTTCAAGCGAAATCTAACTGATTAATGATTTCGCTTGAATTTCAAGCGAAACCTTGCTGAATTATGACAGATTCAAGCGAAATAGTGCTGTATGTTACGAACTCGGACACAAAAATTCAGATTTCTCCTAAACGACAAGGAATTTCGATCTGAAACTTGGTAGGGTTGTTTAACAACTATTTTCGCACATCATACTAAAATATCAGCCAATTCGGACCATGAAATTCCGTTCAATTTGTCAAGAAACCGTATAAATCGTGAAAGAATGAGTAGATGAAGAAGAAAAGTTGCGATTCAGATCTGAAAACGTTGAAATCTGGTACAAATCTTGTTGTTTGATCAAAGCAATCGAGCTCCTGCTCTGATACCACTTGTTAGGACCGGTTTGACTCCGATACGATTGCTAAACGAACGTGAAACGTGCGGAATCCGTACACGAACGTGACCGAAACACACAAGATGTAATATAAACGTGATTCTATTGATATATCTGAAATGTACAATGAACCTTGAATCACTTGACAACTTTCTCTCTCTAGTTTCTCTCTCTAGAACTAGAGCTCTCCAAAAGTCAAAAGTGCAAAAGTGTTCTTCAAGCTAAATCATGATTTAGCTTGAAGCCTATATATAGTGTTGAGGTTTAGCTTGAAGCTGTTCAAGCTAAATCATGATTTCCCTTGAACAAGTTCAAGCTAAATCATGATTTCCCTTGAAATGACATGTGACACTTTCAAGCTAAATCATCACTTTCAAGCTATATTATCCTATTACATGATACAAGACGCAGTCAATAGACATAGTGCACTAACACTGATGGTAACCTGAACGCAGATCGATCTTCGAAAAACATGTGGCGCCTTGTAGTTGATCAAACAAATCGTCAATTCGAGGTAGAGGATAGCGGTTCTTGATAGTCAACTTATTCAATTCCCGATAGTCGATGCACATCCGGAACGACCCATCCTTCTTTTTGACGAAAAGGACCGGCGCGCCCCAAGGAGAGGTGCTCAGGCGAATGAAGTCTTTTTCAAGTAATTCCTGGAGTTGGGTTGAGAGTTCGCGCATTTCTGACGGCGCGAGTCGGTAAGGAGCTTTAGCGATAGGGTTGGCTCCAGGAATGAGGTCGATACGAAAGTCGATATCATGACTTGGAGGTAATCCAGGAAGATCCTCTGGAAAAACATTAGGGAATTCACGAACCACGGGAACGTCTTTCACTTCCTTCTTCTCTTTATTTTCCTTCTCCGCTACTACAACGTTTGCCAAGAAGGCCCTGTATTCCTTGCGGAGATACTTGCTGGCTTGGATACATGACATAAGCTTGAGCCCTTTTGAGGTAGTATCGCCATAAACACATAATAAGTCACCATTAGCGAGCGAAAAACGAATCATCTTGTCGAAGCACACAATTTCAGCATGGTTTTCTCGAAGAAAGTCCATGCCTACTATGATATCAAAGCTTCCGAGTTGCATTGGAATAAGGTCGATTGGGAAGATGTGATTGTTGAGTTCAAGAGTACAATCACGGAGAACAGAATTGACAGCGACGGTTCTTCCGGTAGCGACTTCAACATCGAACTTCGAGGAGAGTTGGGAACGTTTACGACCAAGGAGTTTCTCAAATTCGAGTGACACAAAGCAATTATCGGCTCCAGTATCAAACAAACATGAAGCATAAATACCATTCACAAGGAACGTACCATTGACCACGTTGTTGTCGGCCTGGGCTTGACGCATGTTGAGGTTGAAAGTTCTGGCGCGTGCGGCCTGTTGTTGTTGCTGCTGCTGTTGTTATTGCGGTGGTTGCTGCTGTTGCGGTTCTTGTTTCATTACCCTGTTCGGGCACATGTTGGCGAAATGGTTCGGGTCGCCACACGTGAAGCAGGCTCTGGCTTTTACTGCGGGTGCCGGAGGAGCTTGTTGACCCTGTGGGGCAGTGAGTAGAGCTTGGTTGGCAGGAGCTTGACGAATACAGCAGTTGGTAGTGAAGTGGCCGTATACGTTGCAATGAGCACAGAAGCGACATTGAATAGCAGTTGGGTGGTGGTAGGTGCAGGTAGGGCAGAGCGGGTGTGGTCCAGTATATGCACGCTTGGCAGGCGGTGCATTGGCCACAGGCGCCGCTACTTGACGCTGTTGGGCAGGTACGGCTTGAATTGGTGCAGCAGTAATCGCACAATTCTTGTTGGTGGAGCTGTTCTTTCTCTTGTTTCTTCTCTTGTTGCTTGATGGGGTGGGTTCAACAGTCGGTGCGGTAGCAGTAGCTTAATGCAGATGCTTGGAAGTCTTATCCCATACCCCAGCCTTGACCCGTTTGTCGTTGATTTCAGCGGCCAGCAGATAGGTCTCCTCGATCGTCGTAGTCTTAGCCGCCTGCACGAAATTAGCAACGCAGTCGGGCAAAGCTCGGATGTACTTCTTGATCGTGATCTCTGGAGTCTTGACTTGGTCAGGACAGATAATGTTGAGCTGTTTGAAACGAGCAGTGAGACCAGCATTGTCTCCATCCTTTTGCTGTATGTGCCAAAATTCATCTTCCAGCTTTTGACGTTCGTGAGGAGGGCAGAATTCCTCTAGCATGACTTCCTTAAGCTCGTCCCACGACAAACCGTAGGCTACATCGTTCCCTCGCTTGTTCCTCTCGGCCATCCACCAGTCTAGCGCTCGAGACTGGAAAACGCCGGTAGCGTTCAGAGTTCGAAGGTCATCAGGGCAACCACTCTGTCGTAGAGTAACCTCGATAGAATCAAACCAGTGAAATAGTGCAGTAGGACCTCCTTCGCCAGTGAATTCTTTTGGCCCACATGATTTGAATTGCTTGAAACTGAAGGGTCTTGCGGCAGCTTTAGGACCTTCAGTCCTCGACTGCTCAGATGACTTGCTGGCGTTCTCGTAGACATCACTCACGGCTTTTGCTACACTCTTAGCGATGATGGAAGCAAGGCGTTTGTCCCTCTTTTCCTGACGAGAGAGTGCATGATGGGATCTAGACGACATGGTCTGCAACAGACATCGTCACAGGACTCATCACATTGTATTCGAATCTCACCTCACACGCTTATTACTTACTAAAGCCTAGGAACACGTACCATGTAAACACACAGACATATAACCATGCGAGTCACAGAACTACTTAATCACATAACCACGTAAACACTTAGTGCACAAATCACGTAGGCATGTAGAGCACAAAATTACACAAAAGCACATAATCATGTAATACCTAAACACGTAAGCACAGAAGCAAGGAAACGCATACACACTCAATTACTAGCGGCGGTCAGAAAACAGAATCCTAGTTCTAGAGAAAGTGGCAAATGGTGATTCTTGGAGCGTGTACTTGTCAAACCGATTGATAAGAATCACGGTAATTTGTACATCTAGTGTGTTCGGTCACGCACGTTCACAGATTTCACACGTTGAACGTGTCGTTACGCAATCGTTTGGAGTCAAAATAAGCACAAAATCACAAGATGCAGTCAGAATACAGAAACCTATCATTCACAGTTCGCGATCGTTCGGATATAGTGTTCGCGTTCGATACATCCAGTCGTGTAGTGTAGCATAAAGTCGTACATAAGTTAGCAATTTGTTAACGTTTTGGGGTAGAAATGCAGTGCGAGTCGAGTGTGTCGATCGAAGTGAAAGCGAAATCGAGTAAATTCCAAAAATTAAAAACACCTAAACAGGTAAACACACATATAAGCTCATAAAATCGACGAATTATCCGAGTCAGCGGTTGCCGGATCAGAATCGAAACGCATAAAATTCGAGAAATAGATTGTCTGCGGCAAATAGACTTCGACTAACCAAACTGGTTCGAGTTTTCACAAGGACCTGTTGCGCACATCAACCTCCAGAACTGCGCCCTTGCCTCGACTCTTGGGCATTTGGCACGCATCCCATTGGTCATACCGTGACTTTAGGTCGTTGGAGTCCATCGAGACTTTGGTGAGAGTTTTGTATGGAAGGCGGAACAAGTCGTCAAGGTTAGGGTTCCACCCCTGGCTTAATAACTTCATCCCTGTTTTGGTAAAGTCGAGGAGATTATTCATCAAAATATGGATTTCACACCTATTTTCAACCTTATCACTTGCTCATAATTCCCCTCGTTTGTAGTTAAAATGCAAGTTGATTAAGCAACTTTAGTCGAGAGTTTGCGGTTTTCACACCTATTTTCAACCTTATCGCTTGCTCATAATTAAAATTTCGAGTGCAGTGATAGTGTGAAATAAGTGAATGTAGCGAAGAATATAGGCTCGTACAAAATCCCTACAGGTTTTGCACAAGTCGGTGTCCTGGTTCTTAACTATAGTATAGGTATCTAAGACTTCGACCCGGACTAGGTCGAGTCTTGCCTAATTCCCTATAGTTATGGCTCTGATACCAATCTGTCACACCCCAACTGATGGCGGAATCATCGAGGCATGGCACTGAGCGAAACAGATTGTCCAGAAGTTTCCATAACAACTATCATTACCATTCAATTTAAATTAAATTAACACGTCCCATACCATGTCTCAAATAGCAAACAAATTATTACAGACAACATCATAACAAATATTCTGTTCCGACAACTCAGATTTAAACATAAATAGTTTATTTTGTTGGTTTCTAGGACTCTTTCTCCTAGCTTGGATTTCATCACCACGCATAGAGCTTCCTAGACCTTTCCTAGCCTCAATTTCACAGTGAGCTAGGCATACAAACAACCTAAACATCTGTCACATACGTTAAAATAAAAGTCAATACATATAATGTAAAGGTGAGCATACAAGTTTGATAATAGCATATAGAGTTCGAATTCGTTTACGCATAACCAGCATGTACACATAGTGAAATGAAGCACGTTAGTTATCGACATAGATCCATCGATACCAATGACTGCGGGTTAACTGCCCGAGGCAGTTCGTAATACCTGATTACCACCGTAATCCATGCAAGTAAAAGATCCTTAACAACCCCCGTGTGAACGGGTGCTGAGTCCAAACTATAGTACTATCGTTGCTAAGGCAGGTAGACAGCATTCCATGTGTAAACATAACAAACAAGCATTCATAAGCCATGTATAACATGCATTCACGGTTAGCGTTCAAATAGTTTGAGTAGTGTGATAGTTGTAGTTTGAATATTCGTAACGCATGTAACACCCAAAAGTGCTTAAAGCAAAAAGGGATCGAGTATACTCACAGTGATTATGGATTGAAGGGAGCGCTTAGCGAGTACGGTTAGCCTGAATAGATTTGATAGCATAACGATAAGGAAACGAGACAAGTGAAGATGGGTCGATTAGTAGTTCGAGCGGATTGTAATCCGGTCGAACAGTAATCCGTGCGGATGGAAATTCGTTCGAATGGTAATCCGTGCGGATGGTAATCCGTTCGGGTGGTCATTCGTGCGGATGTCAATCCGTTCGGATGACGACTCAAGTGGATTGTTTCTTCCTATGTCAAGGATGTGTTTGTGTATGATGGCTTGTCCTTTGAAGTTTTCGTTGTAGCATTTAAAAAGCATTTAAGTATCTCTATCCTTCAAGTCGGTCGATCGGATGACTAATCGTGCAGATGGCAATTCATTCGAATGGTCATCCGGTCGATTGGTGACTTAAAGATGAGGTTACTCATTGAAACAAGTTCACTACATATGTGTCATTCGATCGAATGGCAATTCGGCCGAATGTCAACTCGTGCCATGAACATGTTGAAAGTTGTTAAGTCTTTTAAAGTCTTAGTATCTCATGATCCGAAGAGTAATCCTTTCAAAGAGTCGTTCGATCGGATTGCAATTCGTTCAATACCCAAACTTTAACTAAGGTTGTTTTTAAAGGTGGGACCCAAGTGTAGGTAACTCGTTCGAATGGTCTTTCTGGTCGAATGACAACCCGGTCGAATGGTCAATCCGATCGAATGGTAATCCATTCGGATTGTCCTGTTCGTTCTACACTTGGTTTTTTCGAAGGTTTGTCGTTATGTCGAGTCACTTTGACCACGTGTTAGCCAACGGAACCCCTAGTTCAACCCAGTTGACCAACCCGACTAGGAATCACCCTAGCCCGACTGGTGGCCGGCTTGAGGCAGTTGTTCTTGGTTAACCCGAGGTCGGTAGTCTCGTGAGTAGAATCTAGATCCGAGCCAGTACAACACTATGGACGAGTAGGAGACTAGATCAGAACCTGGTTCTACCGGTTTGGAGCGTTTTAAGTGTAACAAGAGTCAAAAGAATGGTTAAAACCATTTTTCAATCCCATTTCACCACACTTGTGTCGAGATCTTTACAAGATCTTTGTGGAAATCGGTTAGATCTAGGTTGTTCTTAGTGGGTTGAGGTCAAAACATGGAGCTCTTGAAGAACACACGGTGACGTCACCTTAGAACACCCGAAATCCAGTGATTTCAAGGTTAAAAGTTAAGATGTAAAAGATAGAAAGGTGTAGGACTGCGTGTAGATCAAGAAAGTACAAGATTTAGGGCGAGATCTTACCTGGATTGAGAGAAATCTGAGAAAAGGTTGAGTTAAGTGTGCTGGTCGAACATGGATTTCCAAAAGTGGAAAGGATGACAATGACAGTGGTATTTATAGGATGCCAAAAGGGGAAAGGGTTGTTCGGTCGAATGGCATATCGCTTGGGTGACTGTCCGGTCGAATGGCGATTCAATCGGATTGCACCTTTCATTCTCCCTCAAGTGGTGATCCGGTCGGATTGCTATTCGATCGGATTGTAATCCGGTCGAGTGGCAATCCGGATGGGTGGTGCTTGGTTCGAATTTTGACCCGAAAAGTTTTGGTGCCTTGATTCAGATTGTGTGCGGTCCGTCTTGATAGGGTTTCCTAGTCAAATTACTTCTAGTCTCTTCTAGTTCGTAACTAGCGTGGTCTCTTATCCACTATCTATCATGATCATGATTCGGGTTCGAGTTCGATTATATTCGAGTTAGATTTCGAGTTTGATTGAGTTCGCTTGATTTCCACAACATAGATAAATAAGCATGCACGGGTAACACGTATGGCACACACACACGTATCAATAGTAAGTACAACCACGTAGTTCGAGTTACGATTTGGTGTCGATTCGATTAACATAGCTTGATTATCAGTTGATTAACTTTATCGCATTGTTACTTCCTATAGTTCACGGTCGTAGATCGATTGAAATATGTTTAATACCCATCGATTATTGCAATGAACGACACTTACTCCACATAACACAAATAAAATAAAGTAATTCCTACAAGTCAAGTTACGCGAAATCGGTTGTTGACTTTGACCTTGACTTTGACTTTCACTTATGAAAACACGGGGTGTTACATAGAGGATCCGTTAATCCTGAAAAGACATTTAACCGGAACCGACGGTTACCAAAAGTCATGTCGACCGTGCCCGATTTGAAATTAATTTTGGCATTCGATGTTGCCAAAAATGGTCGACCGAGAATCACCGTTGGTTGCTTGGTTCAGTCCAAAGAAACATAATCTAATACAAGAAAGTCCACCGGATAGTAAAAGTCCTCGAACTTGACTATTACATCCGTGACTATCCCACGGGGTAGTTTAGGGGTCAAGTCGGCTAACACCACGGTAGTGTTCGACACTTGAAGTGGACCAAAATCATATTGGTCATATAAACTACCCAGAAAGATACTCACACTTGCCCCAAGATCCAAAAGTGCCCGTGTCATTATAAATTCACCGACTTGTATTGAAATAATGGGCGCCCCCGGATCTTGAAGTTTTGGTGGAAGTGCACCCGAAAGAATCGAACTCACATTTTCGGTTAAATCAAGTTTCTTAGGAAACTTTTGAGTCCGTTTTTGGGTTCATAAATCTTTCAAGTATTTAGCATATGAAGGTACTTGCTTGATTGCATCTAAGAGTGGTAAATTGATTTTGACTTGTTTAAAAATTTCCCACATCTCTTCTTGTTGTGGGCCTCGTTTATTTGCCACTTTCTTAGATGGTGTAACAACTCTCATCAAAAGTCATCATTATTATATTAATTAGTTCAAAAGGAAACCCTAATTGAGAAACCCAAGTGATTCTGAACCAACCCTAAAATTTTCATAATTTTCAGAATCAGGATTAGGGCCCCTAAAACTCAGGGGGGGTAAACCCCATTCGGTAATATCTAAACAGTTTGCTGTCAAAAACTTAAAATTTTACGAAACCAACTCAGCTAAGCTACTGGGACACGAAGCAACCCTAGGGTAGAATAGGGTCTCTCGCGCCACGCGACGCGCGCAAGGAAACCTTTCGCGTGGCGCGAGGGGGGCATTTTTCAAGTATAAATAGCTTCGTCTGTTTGATGCAATTCTGCGTTGATGTGATGTTTCAATTCCAAATTCACTTCGAGTTATTATAGAAATAGTCTGATAACACACACGGGTCTCGAAATTCTGCCGCAAAACAGGGTATTAACACAATCGCTACTACGATTCATTTATCCAACGATCAATATATCCAATGGATGTTTAAGTGCCGCCCACATTAGGGTTATACTTTATCGTTCGTCATTAATTTGACGGATCATCGTTAATTCGATGGATAAAGTATTATACTTTGTCGTTCGTTGTTAATTCAACGGATCATCGTTAATTCGATGGATGAAGTATTGCATTTTGTCATTCATTGTGAGAATTTGATCTTGTGAATTATCGTAATTGCTGGATTGATTACTAACCCAATTTTGTGTGCATTGTTACTTATATTAGGTTAACAAGGCTAATTCATAGATTAGACTCTGTTCATATTAAATCAGCAATGTGAGTCATTCTCTCTTTTTATCAAATCTATTTACAAAATCATGTTTTATTTCAAAGTTATAATTACGGGGATTAAGTCTTTGTAATCACCAAGTTACAGCCGGTATGTGGGGTTTTGTATACATTACTTGATAATCGTCACCATTGGGGCAGCCAATGGGGGATATGACCATAGTCACAGATTCGGTCGAGTGACAAATACCGTGGGTAGTTGGTCTGATAATAGAAACATTGTAATCGCTCTTAATACTGTAAATTATAACAAATGTGTCATTTTAGTAAATAGAATGATTCACTCAGTATTTCCTGCTGACAAAACCTTTTTCAAACATGTTTCAGGTGATCTGTTGTAATTCCGGAAAAGTGTTGGGGAGCATTTCAAGCTTAAGATAGTGGCTCATTATAAAATAAAGAAATAAGTTTTGTAACATAACGATTTCCTAGAAAAATCATACTATTGTAAATTATCGGGGTTTTATCCCGAATTGTGAAATAAAATAATCGGGGAAAAATTTTAGCTTTAAACGATCCTGTTTCCGCTGTTAAACTCAATTAAATCAATACCGCAGTATTTCTGTCCCGCGGCTCCTGAAACGGGTCAAACCGGGTCGGGGGTCGTGACAGAAAAAGGTGGTATCAGAGCCACTGGGTTAAGCTAATTAAGTATTTAGAAATACTTAATTTTTCCTGATTACTATTATGTGATTATTTGTGTTATTAACTGATTATTTGTTAATTACAGTATGGGTAAGAAAAAGCTAGCAAGTATCTATCTTAAATTAGATAGATCGTCCAATGAGAAGGGAAGTTCATCCCGAACCAAATCCTCAAATCAGACTGAAATTCCTGAAGAAGGAATATTTGTGCGAAAGGCACAATACGAGGAATCACTTTCTCCTCGAAGGAGGGAAATGATTATTAAGAAAAGTAAAGAGAAAATCCGAGAAAAGAGGATTAAACGAGAAACTCAGGAATTAATTGATAAATCACCTTGGGAAGATAAACTAGATGAGAAATGGGCAAATTTATATATGCTAGCCACAGTAGCAGAAAATATAAATTTTTAAAGTTTAGCACCCTACCCTCACAATCTAGAAACTCTGTGTGATAAATAAAATTTGAACCCTAAGTGTGTTTTTCAGTTATCTTTGTAATCAACTAGTACACAGTATGTAATAAATTACAAAGTTATTTGTAAATTTTAACTTAGTATTTTGTGCATTTTTTGCATATATGCTACATCA
Source organism: Helianthus tuberosus (assembly GCA_030545235.1). Lineage (NCBI taxonomy): Eukaryota > Viridiplantae > Streptophyta > Magnoliopsida > Asterales > Asteraceae > Helianthus > Helianthus tuberosus. Next base: position 33,981 of record JARYGA010009589.1, read on the forward strand.
GCATGAGTGGGATATCTGAAGCTTTTCAGAACCTTAATCTTTACCCTGTAACTATCGAAGCTTCCAAAGAATATACTAGCTACTATCCTGATGTAGAACAACCAGTAGAATTCAAGGTTCCACCTTTGAGCAAGCCAAAACAAAAGAAAAGAACTTATGTAGGATGGAGAAAAATACGTAAGAAGAAGCCAGCTAAAAAACTGCCCAAAATAAACAATCCTTTGAAAAAGGGAAAAGAAATTATAAACGGAGAGAGTTCTAAACAACAGGAAATGGAAACAGAAGACAAAGAGGAGGATAAGGAGATAGAAATACAGATGGAGGAAATTACTAAAGAAGTAGTAATAGAAGTTGGGCAAGGATCTATACCAGCTCAGAGAGAAATCGGAGAGAGTTCCAATCCAACCCAGGAAAGAACTTTTCAAGATGAGATAGATTTCCTATTAGCAAGCTGTGAAACCATTCAGCCTGTCAATACTAATAATAATAATATTTTTAATTATTCTCTTGGAAACCAACTCCCTATGAATTGGGAACCAGCAATTCCAGATCCAATAGTCCACTCCCAACCCATAGGAATGGACGAATGGTGGACGAACGATTGGCAATTTCAAAATATTGTCAACGATCCTTATTCTTTTCTTCCACAATTCGATCCAGAACCCCTACCTAATCCACCCATGAGTAATGAAAACATGGCTGAACTTCGCCACTTTGGTGAAGAGTTGTTTGATGCTGGAACAAGAATCAGGGAAATAGGGGGACAGATTGCCTGGAAGTACGATGAAAGGGAACTGCGTTTTTAGAACAGCAAGTGATGAGAGATCGTAGGATGATAAAACAGTGTTTGTATAATAGTAATAGTAAAATCAGTCTGTAAATAACAAATAAAACTCTGTATGATATTTGTGAGTAATGATGCATACTATGATAGATATAAAATGAAATCGAGAAATCAATTGTTTTGACTATATCTGTATTATAAATTTTTCTGATTGTTTGTATATAAATTATTATCTAGCAGATACTAATAAAAGTTATATATATATATATTAATCAGATGGCCAACAATGGTAATGAACCAGTAAATGAAGATAATCAGTCTGAGCAACATCCAGGAGATCAATATATGACTCGGCAAGATATCGAAAACATTGTTGCTCAAGGGATAGCTAATGCTATTCCAGCATTTGTAGCTGCTATAAAGAATCCAATCGAACCGCAACAAATTGTTCCTAGTAAACAGATTACTGAAGATAACTTCAGTAATAGTGTAAATGGAGGCAATAATCATGTTAATCATAATAGGGAACCACATCAAGCTCCATTACCCAAGAAAATGAAAACTGCAACGCCTGGTTGCACTTTCAAAGAATTCTTTGCTTGTAAACCCACTGAATTTGCAGGCAATGAAGGAGAAACTGCATCACTGCGTTGGTTAGAGAAAACCGAAGCAGTCATTGCAATAAGTAAATGTGGTAAAGATGACCAGGTCATGTATTCATCCAATCTATTCAAAGAAGGAGCACTCGAATGGTGGAATACTGTGTTACAATCAAAAGGAAGAGTAATAGCTTATGCTATGACTTGGGAAGAATTTAAGGGTTTGGTGGAAAGAAAATTCTGTCCTGAGTATGAGAAGGAACAGATGGCGAATAAGTTTCTAAATCATCGGATGATGAGTGTGGATTGTCGCGGTTATACCTCGACATTCTTTGAATATGCTAGAGTGGTACCAACACTGGCTTCGCCAGAACCGGTACTTATTTCTCGCTATATTTGGGGGCTAATTAGCGAAATCCGCAATATTGTTAAAGCTGCGAGACCTCGCACAATTGATGATGCGGTAGAATTAGCCAATACTCTAACCGATGAATTGGTACGCACAAGAGATGAAGATAGGAAAAAGGCACTAGCTCAGAAAATTACCCAAGGATTTCGTGTGGGTAATAATAACAGCTTCAAGAGAAAAGGAACAGGGCAATCTCCAGCTCCGTCATTTTGCAGGAAATGCAAAAAGAAGCATTATGGAAGATGCGATATCACTTGCAATTTTTGCAAAGCTGTAGGACATCGTGAAGAAAACTGCAAAAAGAAAACAGTAATCTGTTTTAATTGTGGAGAAGCGGGGCATTATAAAACAGAATGTCCTAAATTGGTCAAACCAGTAGATAACAAACCCAAGACGACCGAAGGAACTACTAAGAAGAATGCCAGGGCATTTCAGCTGACCACTCAAGAAGCAGAACTTATTCCGGATGTGATAGCGGGTACGTTCTTAGTTCACAACGTATATGCAAAAGTATTATTTGACTCTGGTGCAAACCAAAGTTTTATAAATACTTCATTCTGTCAAGCTCTTAGTTTACCTTTAACCAATATTAGGTAGATTTTTACAGTTGAAACAGCAGACGGAAATTCAGTTAAAATAGATAAAGTGTTGCAAGAAGGAAACATAGAACTTTTAGGACATAAATTCTCTGCAAAACTATTGCCGATGAATTTAGCTGAATTTGATGTTGTATTAGGAATGGATTGGTTAGTAGCCAACCATGCTAGAATCCTTTGTGATCAAAATTCCATAGAAATTCAAGCACCTACCGGAGAAGTGATTAGGATTACAGGAGATAAACCACGGAAACCCATGAAGTTCATATCAGTAATGAAAGTTGCTAATTATGAACGAAAACAAGGAATAGTGTATATGATTTCAGTAATCATTAGCACTAAGGGAAAAGATCTTAAGGAAATACCAGTAGTATCAGAATATTCTGATATATTTCCAGAAGATTTACCAGGATTACCTCCAGATAGGGAAGTAGAATTTAGGATTCATTTAATTCCAGGAACTACACCGATAGCCAAGGCACCTTATCGGTTAGCACCCACAGAAATGTTAGAATTGAAAAAGCAATTAGATGAATTACTAAGTAAAGGATTCATACAACCTAGCTCATCCCCTTGGGAAGCGCCAGTGTTGTTTGTAAAGAAAAAGGTCGGTTCAATGAGAATGTGTATCGATTATAGAGAATTGAATAAGGTTACAATTAAGAATCGATATCCATTACCTAGGATTGATGATCTTTTTGATCAACTTCAAGGGGCTAGATATTTTTCTAAGATAGATTTACGCTCTGGATATCATCAATTGAAGGTACAAGAAGAAGACATACCTAAGACTGCTTTCAGAACTAGGTATGGTCATTACGAGTTTACAGTCATGCCCTTCGGGTTAACGAATGCACCTGCAGCATTCATGGACATGATGAATAGGATCTGTAAACCGTACTTGGATAAATTTGTAATTGTTTTCATAGACGATATACTTATTTATTCCAAAAGTCAGACCGAGCATTGTGAACATCTTCATGCACTCTTAACTTTGTTAAGAAAAGAAAAGTTGTACGCCAAATTCTCGAAATGCGAAACACAATCGCTAAATTCTGCACTCTTAACTTTGTTAAGAAAAGAAAAGTTGGATAAATTTGTAATTGTTTTCATAGACGATATACTGATAACACACACGGGTCTCGAAATTCTGCCGCAAAACAGGGTATTAACACAATCGCTACTACGATTCATTTATCCAACGATCAATATATCCAATGGATGTTTAAGTGCCGCCCATATTAGGGTTATACTTTATCGTTCGTCATTAATTTGACGGATCATCGTTAATTCGATGGATAAAGTATTATACTTTGTCGTTCGTTGTTAATTCAACGGATCATCGTTAATTCGATGGATGAAGTATTGCATTTTGTCATTCATTGTGAGAATTTGATCTTGTGAATTATCGTAATTGCTGGATTGATTACTAACCCAATTTTGTGTGCATTGTTACTTATATTAGGTTAACAAGGCTAATTCATAGATTAGACTCTGTTCATATTAAATCAGCAATGTGAGTCATTCTCTCTTTTTATCAAATCTATTTACAAAATCATGTTTTATTTCAAAGTTATAATTACGGGGATTAAGTCTTTGTAATCACCAAGTTACAGCCGGTATGTGGGGTTTTGTATACATTACTTGATAATCGTCACCATTGGGGCAGCCAATGGGGATATGACCATAGTCACAGATTCGGTCGAGTGACAAATACCGTGGGTAGTTGGTCTGATAATAGAAACATTGTAATCGCTCTTAATACTGTAAATTATAACAAATGTGTCATTTTAGTAAATAGAATGATTCACTCAGTATTTCCCGCTGACAAAACCTTTTTCAAACATGTTTCAGGTGATCTGTTGTAATTCAGGAAAAGTGCTGGGGAGCATTTCAAGCTTAAGATAGTGGCTCATTATAAAATAAAGAAATAAGTTTTGTAACATAACGATTTCCTAGAAAAATCATACTATTGTAAATTATCGGGGTTTTATCCAGAATTGTGAAATAAAATAATCGGGGAAAAATTTTAGGTTTAAACGATCCTGTTTCCGCTGTTAAACTCAATTAAATCAATACCGCAGTATTTCTGTCCCGCGGCTCCTGAAACGGGTCAAACCGGGTCGGAGGTCGTGACAGATGGTCCCAACAAAGCTTCGGGATAAGGGGCGGTATTAACCTCCACACCCTTTTCCTTAGCCTTTGGGACGGGAACGATCACAACGGGTGTATTTTTATTTATTTTTAAATCATTTTTATTTTGACCCATTTGACCGTTATTATCTTCATCATCACTCGCATCTTCCACCACCCCTTCAACATACTTGGGTGATGGTGGCTCAACACCATTATCTACGACTCGACCACTACGTAAAGTACTTTTATTAATTGGTACCTCACGTGTGTTCTTTGAGCTCGACCCTTGATGCTTAGGGTTCACGATGGTATCACTTGGAAGTCCTCCTCCACTTCCACGAATTTGAGCCATCTCTTGAGCAAGTTGCCCCACTTGCTTCTCTAATGCCTTTTGAGATTTATCCCTCACTTCGAACTCTTTCCTCACTTCGGCTTTGAACTCTTGGTGTGAATTAGTGAGATTACTCACAGCATTCATGATAACATCAAATTTCGAATTAATTGAATCATCACCTTGGGAGTTTGATGCACCACCCCCATTTCCACTTTGGTTGTAACCCCGTTGATAGTTGCTTTCGCGGCTTTGATACCCTTGGTTACCCCTTGATTGTAATTCCTTTGGTAACCCTCTTGGTTACTACCTCGACGATTGTTATGCGATGAGCCACCTTGATTACCCGATTAGAAATTCGGATTCATTTGATTTGAGGCGTTACCATACCGGAAGTTAGGGTGATTTCTCAAACCCGGATGGTAAGTGTTGGAGTTCATGTCATATTGCTTTCGATCCCCATACACTTGGTTTACCTCCTCGGTGTAATCACTCGTCCCCGTTGGACATTGCTTGGTTCTATGACTGATATCTCCACACTCTTCACACACCGCGAATTGTACCGCGTTCACCTCCTTCTTCTTCATACGAGCCATTTCCCGTTCTAAGGTAGAAATTCGATCCTTAGAATCAAGATAGGGAAGTGACCGGGAAACGGGATGTTTCTTGGCTCTATCGGCCGATTCCTTTTCTTTAGACCGCTTACTCATCCGCTCGAGGAATTCCCAATCATCATCTTCATGGTTACTCAGTAGGGTTCCATGGCTCGTTGACTCAAGGCGATTCCACGTTGCATCATCCAATCCCCGTACAAAACACTTAACCAACTCCCACTTTTCTATTTGGTAATGTGGGCATTTCCGAATTAACTCTTTGTATCGAGTGAATGCTTCATGCAACGGTTCACTCGATAATTGCCGAAACGACCTTATTTCATCCCGTGCATCATCGGACTTCGCCATTGAATTATACTCATCGAGAAAGACTTGTTGCATCTCACCCCATGTTCGGATACTATTTGCCGGAAGTGTGAGAAACCATTGCTTTGCCTTGTCTTTTACGAGAATTGGAACAATCGAAGTTTGACCTCCTCCAATGCAAAGTTGTGCCCCCCAATAGTGTTACAAATGGAGGAAAACTCCGCCAAATGCGTGTACGGCTCATCATTAGACCTCCCATTGAAGTGGGGAAGTATGTTGATGTAATGGGGTTTGCAATCGAACATTCTCCTTTCACACACTATTGGAGAGTCATTATCGGTAACTACTGGTCGAAAACGGTCATTCACTCCCCGTGGAGGTTGTTGATGACGTTGTGGACCGTTACCCTCTTGATCGACCGGTCTTCGATTATCCCTTCTATCACCTCCCCTATCACCTCTTCGGTTGCCACCTTGGTTACCCCCTCCCACGAAACGAGGAATACGGTTAGGGTTAGCATTGTTGTTGTTGTTGTTGTAAAACCCATCGTTCTGGTTCCTTTGATTGTTGTTTCGTGGTTGGCGGTTATTTTTGTAACCATCATTTCTCCTATCCCCGTACCCGTAGTCATCATTCCCCACAAAATTGGCATTTTGGTAGCCAAACTCATCATCTTCAAACCTTCTTGCGTTGTAGATGTTACCCTGATTCACATACCCCCAATCTTCGTCATCATTAGCCCGATCATCATAATATCCCCCATCGTCCGAATTTCCCGTATGCACACTCACATGTTCCGTCGGTTGATAAACAGGAACACTATACGGTTCGTCATTGGGGATGGCGTTCCTCAAATCGTCTATGTTGAAGAATGGGTCTTCGTTCGCGGGGTTGCCACGATCTCGATTACCTCGACGGTTGGAATTGACATTCCGGTCATCAAGGTTGATGTGTAAGGTAGTTTGTCGATGAAGGTTTTGTTGTTGGGGTGTTCTTTGAGTGTTGTTGGGATTTTGGTTTTGGAAAGCTGGTGTGGGTGGTCCATTGTTGTTATTACCACCCGGTCGCTCTTGAGGTATAGGTTGAACATTTTAAGCGGGATTGAAATTGCTTCGGTATTGAAATTGGTTCGGGTTTTGATTTTGGTTAAGGTTTTGGTTTGCCATTGAATCGGTTTCAATGGTCGGCGTGAACTGTGGCGTTTGATTGGTTTGATTAGAAGCAAATGTTGCTTCTAATCTGCTTGCTAGGTTTCTTCTTGCTACTCTTTCGATTTCCGGTTCGTATACTAACGGTGAAGTCCTCCCGGAGTTTCGCGTATGCATGCACTACCTGTAACCTGCACAAGTGACACACCCGCGTAACAAGGAAAGAGACAAAGTGCAAAAAGAAACTAAACAAATTAAACAGATAATCACGCAAATTCAAACAATAATCCAAACACAAAGCGCACGCACTCCCCGACAACGGTGCTAAAATTTGATCGGACTATCGCGCTCCGGTCAAAGATAATATTTATAGTCCCAAAATTACCCTTAACAAATAGTTAGTGGTAGCAAGGGGTCGAACCACGAAGAGTATGTGGTTTGCGAGTGGATTTCATTGAATTGTATTATGTGTAACAACTTATGAAGCTTGCTATCTTGTTTTTGTATATTTTTGTTTGATTGAAGGATGTGAATTAAAATTACTAAAAGAATTTGGTTGATGACTATTAAAAATCAACAATTTCAAAAATGTAAATAACGGTTTAGACAAGATAGATAAAACAAGGCTCACACCCGGTTCGGTATTTGCAATCCTAGGGTTCTTACACGTTTTAGATTTAATTCACTTGAATATGTTATTAATGGATTTCTATCATCAAAGCTTAGGTGCCAATTGCTATCAACGCATAACACGGACCACAATGCACTTCGTTACTTTGGACAAGTAAAACCTTTTGAATTACAAGGCATAATTGCACAAACTTGTTTCTCAAAGTCAAATTTCATAACTCACTCGACAATTCACAAATATAGTTCAAATGCAAGACAATTGTCAATCAGTTCAAATACAATTCAATTTGTCACAAAATCAAACTAAAACATTGTTCAAACCCTAGACTTACAATAACCTACACCAGGGTGAAACCTCCAAGAAATTAGCCGCTCATGGAAGGACGAACGCTATCGCCGGAAATTGAGAACTCGAACATCATCATCTTGAAGCCTTTAAGTGGTGAAAATGGTGCTTAGGGTTTAGAATGATAGATGGTAGTGGATGGATTGAAGGATGATTCAGGATTAGGGTTATGGAATGGATGACTGTGATGATTTGGATGTTGATTCGGGTGATAGAGATGATGCTAGGTGAAATTGGTGATGAAAAGTCCTAAGAATAGGCTCTAAAGGATGATTTCAAACTCTCCAAAGTGTGTAACTGCCGAAATAATGATGACCCACATGTATTTTAGATCATTCACCACCCAAAAGTCAAAACAGCTCGTCGTCAACATAGGAGGGCCGTCGGCGACGACCTGAAGCCCCGTCGGCGACGGTGTGTGCAAGTTAAAATGTGGTCGACGGCCAATCTCGCTGTCTACGGACATTTTAGGCTACGGGTGATTTCACAGGGCGTCGCTGAAGGGCCCTTTGGCTGTCGGCGACGGTGCCTCAAATCTTCATTTCTCGTTTTTCGCGTTCCTTGCTCCCGGTTGACCCGTTTCGCATCCCGGTGACCTGTAAAGCTCCTGAAAAGTTCCTTAAATTCTGCTAGATCTGCAAAACAAGTATCTAATCAAAAGTAGGCCAATCGAAATTAAAACTTGTGTAAAAACATCAAATTAAACAATTACGAGCACCAGTTTTCGACCACGTATCACATCCCCACACTTGTCTTTTGCTTGCCCTCAAGCAAATCTGTTTTTCACTTTCACATGGGTCGAACAAAGAATACACTCCCCATTCCCGAGACGAAGGTTAAGGTCGATTGTCATACAAAAGTTCAAACTCTTTATAGTTTTCAACATATTTAGCGGTCAAGTGAATAATCACATATAACAATGGTTATCCAAGATTAACCCGCCCGTAAAACCAACAATTCATGCACATCCCTCACAATGTTCTCTCCACTCGGCTTGTAAATTGGCTAATGTTTATAATGTATTAGCACTTCAAAGACTATTCACTCAAAACCGATTAGAACACATACCCGCATAAGCTTTCAACTCAATCATTCTCCACCATCGATCACGAATACTAAGCACAAGTCATAAGGACTTTGTAAGGGTTCTAACGGGGCTAGGCTAAGGGTAGGAAATAGGATATTTTAAGTGGCTAAGGTGATGAAAACTCGATTTTTATTACAAACCACTAAACTAAACAAAACTAAATATAAACATCAATTATGAGGCAACAACTTTCGCCTTTTATTCAACAACTACTAACACTTCTTTTTGTGTTTTTCTCAACGCTTTTTCAATTCTTTTTCATAACATTTTCTGATTTTTTTAATGCAAACAATCAAATACAGCTATACAAATACAACTCCTATAATCGAATTTCCATCACACGGGTTTAAAAGAAAAAGGGTTTAAGGTTATGGGCTATAGGGTGGTCAAACGAAAGGTTTAGGCTCAAAGTGGGCGACTAGGGGACTTATTTGGGTAAGGATGGATAAATGGTTTTAAAAGAAAAGGTTTACCTAATGCCTTAATCATTCTCATGCTTGTATTCGGTCTATGGTCTCAAACGTATCAAAAGTTGCAAGTTCTACAATATATGACTAATGGTCCACACAAACAAAGAAACATAGGTATGTAATCTATGATATAAAAGTGTCTCAAAAACCTCACATATCTAAAAGGGTATGGTATGTGACATGGATAAAATACTAGTTTCTTAGGAGGATTATTCTCAAATAACCACCCGCTAAATACCCGTCATGCTATTAATTCGAACTTGACCATGACAAAAGACCAAATGGGTTGTGACATCCCTCGTTGACTTAGTTACTTGTGCTTTTAAGATCGCTTTTGAAACAAGATATTTTTGAAAAAATTTTGAAATTTTCCCCCATCCCCACACTTGAGGTAAACATTGTCCTCAATGTGTAGTGTTTAAATGAACGGGTCAAAATCTAAAACTTTTACTACACCCCCATCCCCACACTTGAGGTGAACATTGTCCTCAATGTGTAAGAACTAGAGTTTTTAAAGCACACAAGGGATGTGACACGACTAACTTCCCCAAAATTTCACCCCGGAAAAATAATATACAATTTACAATCCACTTATTTGCTAACTAAAAATCAAAAGTAAAAAGAAACGTATGCACCTGATTTTTTAGCTCATTCCTCGTGTGCTCTTCTTCTCTTCAAGAAAGCGGCTGTCCCACGAACACAATGTACCTACAAATCTTAACCCTTGTGTAGAAGCATGCTTCTCACAACCATCAAAATTTTGTTAGTTACCTAGTTCTACCACTTTTATGAAAATATTACCAAGCCATACGTTATTTCACTTTGATTTATGTGGAAAATAGTTTACAACAATAACAAACCTAACTCACTATCGTAGGAATCACGGTTTCATTTAGCTTATGCAACAAGCCCTTTTAACCCCCCCCCCCCAATAGCTTGGGAGGACGAGTAGGTCTCGTGAGGGTTATATAGGAAACATGTTAGTGCATACATCTGTCGATTTCATCTTGTATCGAGTCTTAGTCTTAGAATGTTAGATTAGGGCTGATTGTACATTGTACGGGAATATAGAGTAGTAGTGGTGATTTCCCGAGAAAGTTGATTTCACATATATGGACATGTCCATATGTGGGAAATCACTGATGTTCATATGTGGAAAATCACTGATTTCGCTTTTATGGACATCACGTCCTTATGAGTGAAATCTAGGCAACTATATATAGCCCTTGAACGAAATCATTTGTACGGGTTCTTGTCTACGGATACCGAGGTGCTGCCGGTCTTCCAATTGAATGTAAACACTGTAATATCAATCAAAAGCGTGATTTAAGTAAAGATCTAGCTGTTTCTACGTTGGTTACTTGTTTTCCGCACCTGTAACTGATCGAGACTCCTCTGATAGACTCGTTCGGGTCAGAATACGATCCTACAAGTGGTATCAGAGCTTCAGGAGGAGGAGTTCTACAGAGATTTGCTGGATTTCATCATAAATTCTTACTTCTACACCTTCTTTCTTCATCAGAACGAGATTTTACGGTCGAAACCTGTTAAAATTTTCACAGACTGAAGGAAATTGATCATAGACAAATCCCTGAAAGTTTGAGCTTAAAATTCACAGTAAAAATGGACCAAAATGCTTCCCGAGTTGATTTCGCTCATAAGAACATTACCTGATTTCGCTTTTGTGTGCACTTTAAACCCCTGATTTCGCTTTTCAGGATATCCTTAAACCCTAATTTCGCTTTTAAGGACACACCATAACCCTGATTTCTCTTTTAAGGACATATCATAACCCTGATTTCGCTTTTAAGGACGCCTTAACCTCTGATTTCGCTCTTAAGGTCATCCAAACCCTAATTTCGCTCATAAGAACCACCTGATTTTGCTCTTGTGTACCAACAATCCTGATTTCGCCCAAGAGTACACCTGATTTCGCTCCTGTGTACACCAAAACTCTGATTTCGCTTTTAAGGACACTCAGAATCCTAATTTCGCTCCAGAGTGCCTGTGTTTGAATTACGTACAGTGAAAAATGGATACTGAGTTCTACAACTCTTTTGCTACAACCTCGACTAGTCCATCCGACATTACTAAGACCATGACAATGGAGAATGAAACCAGAACAATGAAAAAACCCCCCCGAAACTTATGGGAATTGAGGATTACTACGGATGGAAAAAACGATTTGAGAATTGGGTTCAGGCGAATCATCTAAAAGCTTGGGAGAGCATCGAAACTGAATATGAGAGGCCAAAGAATTCAGTGGGAGTTGATAAAATAATTTCAGAGTTCACGGAGCAAGAAAGAGAGAGTTATAAAGCAGAAAAGATGATGATAAATTTGTTACAACAAGCAGTTAAAGAGGATATATTTGTGCTGCTTCAACATGATGAAAATGCTTATTCTATCTGGGAAGCTTTTAAAAAGAAATTTGAGGGAAGTACTGAGATGTTACAGAGTAAAGCAGCATTGCTGAAAAAGGAATTTGAACTGTTTACGTGCATGCCTGGTGAAACAACAAAGACACTTATTGAAAGATATTGTCATCTTGTTCGCACCATGTCACAGTTGAAGATTACAAAAACTCCAGCAGAATGGGTTGAAAAGCTTGTTGATGCGTTACCGCAAAAGGAATAGGGCACATATCTGATGATATAGAAGAATTCCGGACAGTTTAGCAAGTTATCAATTGCACAGTTTATTGAAAAGTTGGAGGCACAAGATCTGGAGCAGCAGAAAATTGCTAGAATGAACTGTTCAAATCATCAACAAGATATTAAATTGTACTATAAAGGAAATGTTCAAACTGCAGAAGCTAGTCCAAAGATACAAACTGCATTTAGTGCTGGAAATCAATCTGAACCAAGCAGTCAAGGATCAGTTAACAGTAATAGGTTCTCTACGGTAAATCCTCCAAGTGTTCTAAGTGCATCTGTCGGAAATGGGCATCTGATTCAGTGTAATGTGGCTTTACATCTTCAAAATGGACAAAATTATTCTGAAGAAGTTGTGAAAAGTCATATGGGATTACTGGTCACTGCATTAGAATCTTATGAAGGGTTGATTGCCGGAAAAATTGGTAATCCGTTGCTCACAAAGGAAGATTATGACCAAATCGATGTAGAGGAGTTGGAACTGATGGACATTAAATCGGCGTTAGCTAGTGTTTTGAGGGGAGCAGAAAAATTTAGAATGATTACAGGAAGAAGTGATTTCTTGGATGCAAATCTTTCTAATTTAGGTTTTGATAAATCTAAAGTTGTCTGTTTTCGTTGCAGGGAGAAAGGCCATTTTAAAAGAGAGTGCAAGAATCAGGAGCCAAGAGGAACAAAGGATTCTTTTGGAAAAGATGATTATTATAAGAAATCCATATATCAACAAATCACTCATCTACCACATCAACAAAAAGATCCACAAACGGCACATGGGAAAATGATCGAAGATGCAAACAAGAAGGCTTACTATGGCATCATTGATCAAGATGACGAGAAAATGGCTGATGGTTTTAGCTGGGACAAGTTTATTCCAGCTGATCCTAATGTTAAAGCTTTTATTGCTCAGATTGTGCAAAAGCCAGAGTCGATGAAGGAATGGATGGATGTGATGTTAGACAATGAGGAGAGTCAAGATGGAAAATCTGTTTCTTCTGAAAGCAGTGATGATGATGAAGAAGTTGAACAGATAAACATTAGAAAATCTCATTTATCTTCTTACAGTTTTGAATTTTATTTTGCAGATAAATTGAAGAAACTCAAAGAGAGAAAAGCTGCAAAAGAATTGAAGGAAGTCAAAGTGATTGAGAAAATAGTGGAAGTGGAAAAGATAGTTGAAGTTGAAAAGATGGTGGAGATAGAAAAGATAGTTGAAGTCACAAAACCTTGTCTTACTTGTTTAGAATCTTGTAAACAATGTATAGAAAAAGATGAGAGGTTTAGTGAGTTAGAAAACTTGAAAGAACAGTTGTTGTTTGATGAAAAGAATTTGAAAAAGTCGTATGATGTATTGAACAGACATGTGAATAGTCTGGAGAAGACTAACTCTGAAAGAGAAAAAGCTTTGAAGATGATGAATGCTACCATGATGACAAAGCAGAAAGAGATCAACTTGTACATAGAAGAATGTGCAAAGTGGAAGAAAGAGTTGGATAGTGAATCAACTGAGAATGAAAGAATCAGAAGATTGCTGCGAAGTTACAAAGGTTGTGACTACATAATTGATAGAATTTATCCAACAGTTGAAGGATTTGAAGCATTTAAAGGTGAAGAAACAAAACCAAAGAAGAAAAAGGATACTGGTAAGAAACAGGGTGTTTGTTATAATAAGTGTCCGCCTCCGATTTGGGAAGGGTACTCGCCTAGAAAACCTAACGAGGAAGAACTAAAATAGGCAGTCAATATTAAGTTAGAATCTGAGATAACCGATGTTTTACCTGACAATATTGACATCACGTTCACAGCGTCTGACACAGATCATGAGTCCGAACTGATAAAACGAGTGGTCGATCAGGTGTTGGATAAGGATGAGGAGTCAGAGTCAGAGTCAAAGTCCGAATCCGAAAGTTCGTGTCAGTCAGTCAGAAGTTCGAGTTTGTCCGAAAAGAGTTCAAAATCATCGGGAAAATGGGTTTATAGCAAAAAAAAATTATTGTCAAAATCTAATTTGAATGATGAAACATTTGAAGTTGTGTATACTTTGAATGATTCTGACAAATTATATTTTGATAAAGAGTTTCCAATAAGAGGTGTCAAAACTGATTTGATAAAAAAAGTTTTCAAACTAACAGAAATTAAAATTTCTGAAATAAAAGATAAAAATCTTAATGTAAAACCTAAACCTTACACCTCAAGAGTACAACAACGTTTGAACAAGAAAAAGGGTTACAATTCTGGTTCTGGTTTTCAAAAGAAAACAAACCACAATCGTAGCTACAAAAAGAAAGGACTTGGTTTTATTCCACCTGAAAACTATAAAAATGAAAAAGTTTCTAAAACATATACAAAATTTGTTTCAGGTCCGTCTGCTGAAGAGGAGAAGAAAAGCTCATTCTGGAGACAATCAAATCAAGATTTTCTTGCTGAGAAGGAAAAAAATGGAGCTTATCATAAGAAAGAGACCAGAACCTGTTTTAAATGCAATGAAGTCGGTCACATTGCATGGAACTGCCCAAAAGCGACCAATACAAAACAGGGAGTTTCTGGAAAAATGAAAGAAGTTATTGTTGATAAAACTGAACCACCAACTGAAAAAATTAAAGTTTTCAAAAATTCAACATTTGAAGTTGGTGAGTGTTCGAAGAGATTTTACAGGCGAAGTGTTAAACTTGACAACCAAAAATGGATTGTTAAGAAATCTGATGTAAAATCTGGCGATGAATCTGATTCCACAAAATCAGAGGAGCCACAGTTTGATGAGAGTGATGAAAACTCAGTTCCTTCAATGGATGATGAGAACTTTCCACCATTGAGGACTGAAAATTTTAAAAGGAAAACTGGAAAGTCTGAAATCTCAAATCAGGGTTATTCTGAGAAGGATAACTTTGATGTTGAGAAAGCGTTTAATGGGAAAGTTAAGAAGATTTTCGGAAAAATGGTTGATGGAAAGGTGAAAGGGGTAAAAGAGTTTTATGCTAAAAAGAAAGCAACTTACACCCCAATTGATTCTGAATTGAAAACACCCAAGGCTGGTCAGGCTTGGGTGGATATTTTCTTTCATTGAAAAACCTGACTTACCGGAGATCCCAAGTTTGTAATTGCGGATCAGGAATCGGCATCTTTCTTAGTAATTGATTGTGTGATTGAATCTTAAAAATAGTTGAATTTTTACAGGTTAAGTGTGAGTTGCTGGAGCTTCCAGGTTGGTAAGTGTGAAGCAGGAATCGGCATCTTGATTGGTAAAATGGTTTGTGTAGAGGTTTTATTCCTACAAGTGGTTGATGGAAATTTTCACTTCCAAATGGTAAATCAGGGACATTAAGTTGTATCTGATTTTCTAAAAAAATGATTGAGGAAAATATGATGAACCAAACCCTTAATTTTACAAGTGGTAAAATCAACAAAACTTATTTTCCGGAAAAATCATTTTGGTTAAAACAAACTTAAGTGTTTTGAAATCATAATGAGAAAATAATTTTGTGTAAGAGGGAGTTCTGATTGTTTATGCCTAATGGATGGCGATTTGAAGTGATTTGATATCAGTTGTCAATTTTATGTATAGTTTGTTTTCAAATTTCCTAAAATGTGTTTGCATTTTAGGGGGAGTAGAGATTTCAGAAAATCCAAAAACATTAGAAAATTTGAAAAAGACAAAAACATGATAAAATAAAAAATGAGTTTTGTTGTGAAATAGAGGAAATGATAGTACATCAGTAGAAAGTTACAGTATGCTAAAGAAATGTAATGTTTAAATAGCGTTAAATAGTCTCACTGATGATATGCCGATAGGTTTTCACACATTTAGTAAGCTTTTTCGGGATATAAACATAAATTCAAACTTGCTTATTTCGTGGGGAACACTACTTGGATATATAGGTAACCCCTGAAATCTCGTTTGAAAGATCCCTCTTTCTGAGATACTAGGTCTTTATGCTCAGTGATATCTGGGGTATTATCGCGGGACTTCTGCTGAAAGAAATTTCTGACCTAGTCCCCGTATAATACTTTCTGCAATGCTTGAAATATAGTGCCGCCCTCAGCAAATTGATGAAACAATAAAATTGATAGTCATTGCTGTTGAAGAAAAGATCCTCTAAAGGGGACACACCAAAAGTCGAAGCCGTCATCTCTCTGCGTATACGGGAGTATCGACCTGAGCTCTCACGGCCCTCCCAATTTAACCCCTTACAGATATCATCTAGGTATACTCACCTGTAAGACTGAATATTGGGATCTGGATACGGGAGTATATTCAAGAGGTGGGACACATGAATGAGTTTAAGTCTTTAAAACATTTAACTCATATCCTAAATCGGTTGAAATTTGTGTGAGAATTTAAGTGGATCAGTATATCGGCAATCTAAGTGAATTGTTTAATTCTTAATGTGTAAGTAAGCTCAACGGTACTTGTGACTTGTCATAAACTGATATGATCCTCTTACACGAACTCACAAAAATATTGTTTGTAAATATTTCTTTACTGCATTATATGTTTTTTTTTCATTACAAAATCCAAAAAGATTTTCAGTGTGTTTTAGCATAAAATTTCAGAAAATTCAAAAAAAAAAAAATTTTACAACTGATATTGAAAAGTTGATTTTCAAAATTCTGAGTGCTAAACATGATGAGTATGATTTGTGGGGGAGTTTTTTTTTAAACTGATTATTTTTTATCAAACCTTCAAGTGGTTCATCAGATTGAAAAATCATTTTGTTTGGGTTTTGAAAGTGAGTCTGAGTTAGTGCATGGGTTTATTTTAATGTATGTTAGTGAGAGAAATTTACTTTGAGGTAGAGACTTTGCTGGATAAGATGAATCAGGTTATTCGTTCCTGAGATCTGAGCTAGATGAGAGCCAGGTTCCAATACCTGAGGATTCTGATTGGAGGTAGCCAGGCAATGATCTTGAGACATGAAGAGTCAGGCTGATTGATATTGAGAAGCTGTTAGATGGAAAGCCAGACAACGATCCTAAAGCTGATGATGCTGATGAACTGAAGAAATGCCAGCATATCGCAAGGGGGAGTCTGAAGACCTGCAAAAAGAGATTGAGATAGTGAAGCCCAGAGACAGATCAAGACTGAAGATGCGAAGACTCGACACTTAAGACTCGTCAACATCTGAGGGGGAGTCTGTTAGTGCATACATCTGTTGATTTCGTCTTGTATCGAGTCTTAGTCTTAGAATGTTAGATTAGGGCTAATTGTACATTGTACAGGAATATAGAGTAGTAGTGGTGATTTCCCGAGAAAGTTGATTTCACATATATGGACATGTCCATATGTGGGAAATCACTGATGTTCGTATGTGGGAAATCACTGATTTCGCTTTTATGGACATCATGTCCTTATGAGCGAAATCTAGGCAACTATATATAGCCCTTGAACGAAATCATTTGTACGGGTTCTTGTCTACGGATACCGAGGTGCTGCCGGTCTTCCAATTGAATGTAAACACTGTAATATCAATCAAAAGCGTGATTTAAGTAAAGATCTAGCTGTTTCTACGTTGGTTACTTGTTTTCCGCACCTGTAACTAATCAAGACTCCTCTGATAGATTCGTTCGGGTCATAATACGATCCTACAAAACACACCCACAACATTCATTTAACTAGGCAACAATAAATAATAACGAAATAGAAATAAAGCAAACGAAAGAATATACAACAACAACAACACAAAACATACCTTGCCTCTACCGTTGATATCTCTCGTTAGGGTTAACTGGCGGGTTTGGCTGGTATTGATAACCAGTGAGGGCCTCAAACATCTCCCTATAGTTATCAAGTGGACTCTGCTCTCCTTGAGGTGGTGGTTGGTAAGGAATCGGGATGAAGCTTGAGCCTACTGCCTCGGGCCAATCAGGGGTTGGATCGGATGGGCCTCGTGGATGGGGGAGGTTGGGGTAATCGGTCCACCCCGAGTGTACGGCATAAGGGAGACCGGCTTCATAGTCTCTTTGATGTCGCTCCTGATCGTGGAGCACCTTGTCATTATTAATAGCCATTTGGTTAGAAACACAATAAGCTCTCCATCGGCGTTGTTCTAATTCTCTTTGATCGTTTTGACGCCTTGCCTCTTCTTCCTCCCATGCCCGTCTTCGGGCCCTATCTTCCTCTTGTAATTGTAATAAGCGTTCCAATTGTGATCTTTGTAGCGCTTGTTGCAACTGTTGTTCCTCCATTTGCTTCTCCATCCTCTCACGAAAGGATGCTTGGGAAGCCCACTGTTCTTGCGTGTACGCCCCGTGCGTCTCTTCCCATCATTTCCTTCTTACCTCATATTCTCTTCCCTCACCTATACATGCCGAGACGTTATCATAAACCGCTTGTTGCCCGCGGTTAAAATTCCTGTACGTCGGCCCCTGTCTTTGACTCACAAAATTTGCTACATCGGTAGAAATTTCCCGATGTTTCCGCATGTATCTCTGCCTTGGTCCCCGTGGACCGGGAGGCTCCGTCTCATCCTCCATATCAACCATCTCCTCATCTTCATCACCCTCTTCATCATCACCCTGATCAGTGTACCTGTAACTGTTGCCTTGTTCATTCTCCACTGTGTTAAGATGACCAAAAACTTTAACTGGTATCTTCCAATGCCGCTTCATTGAAGCGAGGTTAAACTGATCAATGGGTTTAGAAACCCACAATGATTCCGGGGGCAACGCGTTTTGCTGCAAAATCATCGCGCTGATTAACCGCACGTAGGGGATCATCTTCCTTTTGAACGACTCCCTTGTATCCCATGTATTTATCATCACGATTTGACGCCATGATAGCCTTGGCGTCCCGTACAACAACGAATGTAAGACCCGGCAGTCGGGTGCCTTCACCGTCCCGCGGTCTCCGAACCGCACCATAACATTCTCCAACGAAATGCCTTGTAATATTCTACCCTCCAAGGACAAGTCGTTTCTGGACTCCCCTGCACCCCCAGAACCTGGAAATACCGATGCTATCATTTGATCCGGATCAACCGTGTTTTCCTTGTTATCTAGAAAAATGGTCGTAGTCATAGTAGTCATATGCTTCAACCCCAAGCGAATCAAATCTCGCAATGGCATTCATGTGTTCAAATGACATGATCATTTGATTTTTTCCAATATTACCGATCAACTGCCACGTAGGAGCCGGCCCATCTGAATTTTCAAACCGCAAAGTCGACAACCATTCACAAACCGCACCCAAATAAACTCGTGTGGTGATCTCCTCACACCAATCTAGTACTCGTTCCCATCTAATCTTCTCAAACTTTTGAACTATGCCAATTGTGCGGAATTCTTCAACATTCACCACACGCTCACATAGTACTCTATCGGGTACGGGCTTTGAAACATCCGTGACCATTTTCATCTTCCACATCTTCTCCTCTAATTTTTTGTTTCGGTACCGGGAAAGAGCCTTCTGCTTTTCGTCTTTCAATACTGAGGCCGACCGACTATTCTTGAACTCCTCCCAATCCCAATCCTGTCGATAGAGTCGTCCATCACCTTCTATCACATTGCTTAACTGTTCCCATTGTCTTTGATAATGCTCCGAGCCTGACCCGGCTCCAGAAGATGAACCTTGCCCGGAAGTTTTTGCTTTCTTTCTTCCTCCGACCATAGCTACAATCAAAAGACAATAGAGAACAATTAGCACCCAAATCTTCAAACAATCTCAAACTTTGAACATAATATGCAATGTTGAATTTCAATCAATAACTAGATGTAAAATCGCCTTTTTAAACTTCCAAAGTCGCACATCTTATCATCTACATATCAACTAAACATGTTTATTCACAAAATTTCTCAAAGTTTCATGGTTTCAACAATATTCAACATCACAACTATGCTCAATCATGCAAAAATCTAGTGTAATCACATCACCAAGACTAGAGCATGTTCAAATCCTACCCGAATCAAGTAATCATTCTTAAATTCATGCTAGAACATCATACATTATGATAAACAATCTACTCTTAAACACTAAGCTTAAAATTTCGAAAGAAATCAACAATTTATATGATAATCATGCATGAATTTACTGAAATTCCATACCCTTAGCGTGGATAAACAAGAAAAACTATGAAAAGATGCAAAGCAAGAGACATGGTTAACACTCTTCAAAAACCCGAATCTTTGACTTCAGAAATCTTGCAAACTAGCAAGAATTAATGAAAACCGTTATGGGGGTTTTGTTCCTCTCGAAAAATTATGCAAGATAGGCTCAAGAATCACTGGATTTGGGTGAGAATCAAGGAGTTATGAGAAGTTGAAGAATTAGGGTTCTAGAGGTGAGTTGGGGAAGAAGATGGTGAATGGAAGAAGTAGATGTGATGATTGAGTGGATTAGAATGTGCCTTGGTCAGATGAGGGTCCCCAAAATCGATTTGTGTGTCCTAAAACCCGTTTCATATGTATTTAAAAGGGTTTAAAGACTTTGAGTTCGATCCTGGATATCTAACACATTTTTTTTCGTCGGCCAGCTTTAGGGGAGCCGTCGCCGACGGGCCTGACCACCGTCGGCGACGGTTCTTGGAATTGCTGAAAGTGGGTGACGGCTTATGTCGCTATCTACGGACATTTTGAGGCCACGCAACTTTTGAGGTACCGTAGGCGACGGAGACCCCCACCGTCGGCGACGGTTTCTACTTTTTCATTTTTTTATTTGATATATATTTTTTTTAATAAGAAATAGGAGGGAATTTATGAACTTTTTGTAAAGGAACTATATGCATTTAAAAATCCTAAAAAATATTAAAAATCTTTTTGTACTTTTTTTATAAGTTAAATTTTGAAAACACGAAAACCGTTAATGGCCCCTACCACCCCCCGAAAAGTCGTGTGTTGTCCCTAATACACACAAATAAGCCTAAAAACATACCTTTTGTCTTCAAGACCTGTTCATGATATCCGAACTTCACACACTCACGAGGGTTAGTACGAAGCGAAAACGATTAACACAAAAATACTCAAACAATTAAATAAATTGTACATAACTTTACAAAACCCATTACCGGTCCTTTAAGTGTTGTGTGTGAAGCCACTCTTGTGGTTAGTCAAAATAGCTGCAGAAAAATGGTGTCGGCAGCAGCTATGTTTGACAGCAGCCATGTTTTGCGGCCTGTCAAAAGAAGTAGGCAGCAGCCATTTTTTTTTGACAAAACTCTGTTTAATCTCTATATAAGAGATCCATCTGTATTGTAATTTGTGTGCAACGCAATGAAAGAAATAACCTAGTTGCCCCGTGGACGTAGGTTGCAGTTGGCAACCGAACCACGTAAATTCTTGTGTCGTTCATTTTCTATTTCTGCGGTTGATTGTTCGTGAGTGTGTGTTGCTTCCGCGTGCGTATACCCCAACAACTGGTATCAGAGCTACGGCTCGTTTACACACGAAGAACACGATTCGAAAGAAAGACAGAATACCGGAGATTGCGATTAGGTTGGTGTGTCGGAAGTTTGAAGCCGACTGGAATCGCTGGAGCCCTGTGAATCGCTGGGTGGTTGTCTTGTGTTTGAAAGAAGAAATGGAAAGTAGAAGGAAGGAAGTAGCTCAAAAGATTACCCAAGAATTCCGTCCGGATAACCATAACAATTTCAAGAAAAGAGGGAATGGGCAATCTTCCACAAGCCCATTTTGCAATTCTTGCAAAAGGAAGCATTTTGGAAGATGCAAAGGATATTGCAATTTTTGCAAAATTCCGGGGCATCAAAAAGAAGACAGCAGGAGGAAGAAATTTTCAATCGGCTACAACTGTGGAGAAGCTGGACATCTTAGACCAGATTGTCCAAAACTGAACAAACCATCTGACAATAAAGTCAAACCTGCAGAAGGAGCAAAAAGGAATGTAAGAGCCTTCCAACTGACTGCTCAGGAAGCAAAGCTCATTCCAGATGTGATAGCGGGTACGTTCTAAGTTCACAACGTTTACACAAAAGTATTATTTGACTCTGGTGCAAACCAAAGTTTTATAAATACTTCATTCTGTCAAACTCTTAACTTATCTTTAACCAGCATTAGGCAAATTTCTACAGTAGAAACGGCAGATGGGAATTCAGTTAAAATAAATAAGGTTCTGCAAAACGTAGAAATAGAATTTTTAAGTCATAAATTTTCTGCAACCCTATTATCTATGAAATTAGTTGAATTCGATGTTGTGTTAGGAATGGATTGATTAGTAAACAACCATGCTCAAATTATCTGGGATAAGAATTCCATAGAAATTGGTGCACCCACTGGAGAAGTAATAATGATTACAGGAGATAACCCATGTAAACCCATAAAGTTCATATCAGTAATGAAATTTGCTAATTATGAACGAAAGCAAGGAATAGTATATATGATTTCAGTAATCATTAAATACTAAAGATAAAGAACTTAAGGAAATTTCTGTAGTTCAGAATACCTAGATATATTTCCAGAAGAGTTACCAGGATTACCACCAGATAGGGAGGTAAAATTTAGGATTCATCTAATTCCAGGAATTTTATTGATAACCAAGGCACCTTATCGGTTAGCACCCACAGAAATATTAAAACTGAAAAAGCAATTAGATGAATTATTAAGTAAAGGTTTCATACAACCTAGTTTATTCCCCTGTGGGGGGGGGGGGGGGCATTAGTGTTGTTTGTAAAAAAAAAGGATGGTTCGATGAGAATGTGTATTGATTATAGGGAATTGAATAAGGTTACAATTAAGAATCAATACCTATTACCTAGAATTGATGATCTATTCGATCAATTCCAGGGAGATAGATATTTTTCTAAGATCGACTTATGTTCCGGATATCATCAATTGAAAGTACAAGAGGAAGACATACCTAAAACTGTTTTCAGAACTAGGTATGGTCATTATACAGTCATGCCTTTGGGTTAACGAATGCACATGCAGCATTCATAGACATGATGAATAGGATCTGTAAACCATATTTGGATAAATTTGTAATTGTCTTCATCGACGATATACTTATTTATTCCAAAAGTCAGGAAGAACATTGTCAGCATTTGCATGCACTCTTAACTTTGTTAAGAAAAGAGAAGCTTTACGCCAAATTCTCAAAGTGTGAATGTTGGCTACCAGAAGTGCAATTTCTAGGTCATATGGTGAATCATGAAGGTATTCACATAAATCCTGATAAGATAGCAACAATTACCAAATGGAAGGTTCCGTAATCCGCAATGGAAATTAGGAGTTTTGTAAATACTATAGATGGTTTATTAAGGATTTTTCCAAGATAGATATATCATTAATTAAGCTAACTTGTAAAACAGTTAAGTTGAATAAGGACATAAACAAGAAGAAGCCTTTAGGATCTTAAAGCATTAATTAATCAATGCACCAATCCTAGCCTTACCAGAAGGAACAGAAGATTTTAAAGTATACGGTGATGCTTCAAAACTAGGATTTGGATGTGTGTTAAATGCAACACAAAAAGGTAATTGTGAATGCATCAAAGCAATTGAAAAAGCACGAAGAAAATTTATACCACTCATGACTTAGAATTAGGAACCATAATTTTTGCCCTTAAGATTTGGAGACATTATCTGTATGGAAGTAAGCTTACTGTCTATACGGATCATAAGAATTTAAGATATATATTTGGGCAAAAAGAATTAAACATGAGGCAAAGGAGATGGATGAAAATCCTAAGGGTCTACGACTGTGATATTCAGTATCACGAAGGAAAGGCTGAAGACGGCTAAAGATCGTCAGAAAAGTTATACAGATAATAGACGAAAGCCGTTGGAGTTTCAAGTTGGAGACAAAATGCTATTTAAAGTATCTTCTTGGAAAGGAGTTGTTAGATTTGGTATGAAAGGAAAACTAAGTCCAAAGTACGTAGGACCATTTCCAGTGATCCAACGTATAGGACCAGTTGCTTATCGTTTACAACTACCAGGAGAGTTAGTTGGAGTACATGATGTATTTCATGTATCCAATCTCAAGAAATGTCTATCAGACGAATCTTTAATAGTACCTCTCCAAGATATAAAGGTAAACGAAAAGTTAGAATTTGTAGAGAAACCTCTTCAGATAGAAGATAGAAAGATCATAATTTCTCAAAGCACAAACGATTAGTGTTAATTAAAGTAAAATAGGATTCAAAGATAGGACCCTAATACACTTAGGAGCTGGAATCTGAGATGAAGAAAAAATATCCTTACTTATTCCAGTAAATCTCGAGGACGAGATTTTTATTAAGGTGGGGAGAATGTAACAACTCTCATCAAAAGTCATATTTATTAAATTAATTTGACTAATAGGAAACCCTAATTGAGACACCCAAGTGATTCTGCACAAACCCTAAAATTTTCAGAACAATCAGAATCAGGATCAGGGCCCCTAAAACTCAGGGGGGGTAAACCCTAGTTACGTTTATCTTAAAATCTCTCTGTCAAATTTGAAATTTTGAAATTCATCAACTCAGCAGGCCTAGTCCCAAACGTGGCAACCCTATGACCATTAGGTGTCCCTTGCGCACTGTAAGGGTTAGAGTGTTACGGTGCGCAAGGGGTGACAAATTTTGGGTATAAATAGAGGGTCGTGGGACTTGATTTCTGGAATTTGAGCGACGAACTAATTCGTAATACGCTCCGTGATATCTTCTGTTTACCACAATTAACACACACGGATCACTAATCGACGCCGCAAATCAGGGTAATAACTCGATCGCTATTACGATTCATTTTCCGATCGATCAATGTACTCAATGGATGTTTAAGTGCTGCCCACATTAGGGTGATGCTTTGTCATTAGTCGTTAATTCGATAGATGTTTAAGCATAGCACTTTGTCATTCGTTGTGAGGGTTGATCTCGTGAGTTATCGTAAATGCTGTATTGATTACTAACCCAGAATTGTGTGCCTGTTATTAATTTAGGTTAAAAGGCTAATCAGTAGGCTAGACTCTGCTCAAATTAAATCTGCAATGTGAGTCATTCTCTTTTTATCAACTATTTTACAATACCTCAAATTATTTTCAAAAGTTATAATTACAGGGACTAAGTCGTGGATATCTTGAATCACTGGCTAGTGGGGTATTGTGCACATTACTAATTTTCTCCCAGTTAGGTTCATTGACCTACTAGGGATAATCATCACTATTTAGGTTCATTGATCTAATAGTGGTATGACCATCGTCACCATTGTAACAGAGCGCCAGATAAAAATAAGATAGAAGCCATTGTAATCGCTCTTATGTTGTAATTAATAACTATGCACCATTTTATGTAAATAGAATGATTCACTCAGTATTTCCCGCTGACAAAACCTTTTTCAAACATGTTTCAGGTGATCTGTTATGATCCAGGAAAAGTGCCATAAAGCACTACAAGCTTAAGGAAGTGGCTCAGTATAAAATAAAGAAACATGTTTTGTAAAATAAAAGATTTCTTCGTGAAATCAAATTATTGTAAATTACCGGGGTTTTATCCCGCGTTGTGAAATAAAATAATCGGGAAATATTTCAGTTTTAAAAAGATCCTGATAATAAACTTCCGCTGTTAAACTCAATTAAATAAATACCACGGGATTTCTGTCCCGCGGCTCCTGAAACGGGTCAAACCGGGTCGGGGGCCGTGACAGAAAAAGGTGGTATCAGAGCCACTGATTTAAGCCAATTAAGTAGTTAGAAAATACTTAATTTTTATTAATTGCTATTTTGTGATTAAGTGTTTTATTATCTGACTAATTTTGTACAGTATGGGCAGATCTTTATATGTTAACCACTGTAGCAGTAAATACAAATCTTTAAATATTTTGATTCAAGTTTTAGCACCCTTATTAAATATAAGACAGAAACCTGATTCAGTAAATAAAGAAATTTACAAATAAAACTCAGTGTGTTTTAATTTTCAGTTGTTTTGTAGTTACACAGTCTGGAATAATATTTAAAGATTTTCTATTTTGTTATGATTAGTAATGGTGTGTATTTTGCATAACAGCATGAGTGACTTGTCTGACGCCCTTCAGAATTTAAATCTCTATCCAGTAAGAATAGAGGTTTCCAGAGATTTCAATAGGTATATACCAGACATAGAAGAACCTATAGAATTCAACGCTTTACCTATCGAGAAACCCAAGCCTAAGAAAATGGAAATTGGGGAAAGCTCTAGGCAAATTGAGGGGTTACCATCTCACGAATAGCTAGATTTTATATTGGCAAGCTATAATACTATTAAGCCTATTAATGAAAATGTTTTTATTCACTCTCTTGAAACACAACTACCAATGAACTTAGAACCAGCTATTTCAAACCCTTCAATCCACTCGCAAATAGACGAATGGTTGACTAATGAAATACAGTTGCAAAACAATCCCTATAAGCTTTTTCCTCAGTTCGATCCAGAACCTTTACCAAAATCCACCAATGAGTAACGAGAATATGGCTTAACTCCGCCACTTTGGCAAAGAACTAATGGATGCTGAGAATAGGATCCAAGAGATTGGGGGACAGGTCTCCTAGAAATACGATGAGAGGGAACGCCATTACTAGAATATCATCTGACAAAAGATAGGGGATTATGGAACTGTGGTGGTGTAATAGTAATAGTAAAAATCAGTCTGTAAAATAACTACCAATAAAACTCTGTAAGATAATAGTGTGTATTGATGCATACTATTAAATATAAATAGAAATCGAGAAATCGATAGTTTTGGCTATATTGGTGTTATGAACTTTGTATAATTGTTTTGTGTAATTATTATTTATTTGATACTAATAAATTATATATATTAATTATCAGATGGAAAACGCTAATAATGAACCAGTTAATGAGGTTAATCAATCTGAGCAACAACCGGGGGATCAATATATGACTAGGCATCGTTGCTCAAGGGATAGCCAACGCTATTCCAGCAATCGTTGCTGCTGTTAAAAATCCAATCGAACCTCAACAAATCATTCCTAGCAAACGTATTTCTGAAGATAACTTCAGTAATAGCATAAACGGAGGCAATGATCATATTAATCATGATAATGAACCACGGCAAGCTCCACTCCCTAAGAAAATGAAAGCTGCAACGCCTGGTTGCACTTACAAAGAATTTCTTGCATGTAAACCCACTGAGTTTGCAGGCAATGAAGGAGCGACTGCGGCACTACGTTGGTTAGAGAAAACCGAGGCAGTAATTGCCATAAGTAAATGTGCTCAGGATGATCAGGTCATGTACGCATCAAACCTTTTCAAAGAAGGGGCGCTAGAATGGTGGAATACAGTGTTACAAGCAAAAGGAAGAAGGATGGCGTATGCTATGAACTTGGAAGAATTTAAGAGCTTTGTAGAAAGAAAATTTTGTCCTGAGTATGAAAAGGAACAAATGACAAATAAGTTTCTAACCCACCGGATGGTGGATGTAGATTGTCGAGTATATACTTCGACATTCTTTGAGTATGCTCGAGTGGTACCAACCCTGGCTTCGCCAGAGCCGATACTTATTTCTCGTTATATTTGGGCATTGATTGCCGAAATCCGTAATATCGTCAAGGATGCGAAACCTCGCACGATTGATGATGCGGTGGATTTAGCCAATACTCTAACTGACGAACTAGTACGGACAAGAGAAGAAAATAGAAGGAAGGAAGTAGCCCAAAAGATTACCCAAGAATTCCGTCCGGATAACCATAACAATTTCAAGAAAAGAGGGAATGGGCAATCCTCCACTAGCCCATTTTGCAATTCTTGCAAAAGGAAGCATTTTGGAAGATGCAAAGGATATTGCAATTTTTGCAAAATTCTGGGGCATCAAGAAGAAGACTGCAGGAGGAAGAAATTTTCAGTCTGCTCCAACTGTGGAGAAGCTGGACATCTTAGACCAGATTGTCCAAAACTGAACAAACCATCTGACAATAAAGTCAAACCTGCAGAAGGAGCAAAAAGGAATGTAAGAGCCTTCCAACTGACTGCTCAGGAAGCAAAGCTCATTCCAGATGTGATAGCGGGTACGTTCTTAGTTCACAACGTTTACACAAAAGTATTATTTGACTCTGGTGCAAACCAAAGTTTTATAAATACTTCATTCTGTCAAACTCTTAACTTATCTTTAACCAGCATTAGGCAAATTTCTACAGTAGAAACGGCAGATGGGAATTCAGTTAAAATAAATAAGGTTCTGCAAAACGTAGAAATAGAATTTTTAAGTCATAAATTTTCTGCAACCCTATTATCTATGAAATTAGTTGAATTCGATGTTGTGTTAGGAATGGATTGATTAGTAAACAACCATGCTCAAATTATCTGGGATAAGAATTCCATAGAAATTGGTGCACCCACTGGAGAAGTAATAATGATTACAGGAGATAAGCCATGTAAACCCATAAAGTTCATATCAGTAATGAAATTTGCTAATTATGAACGAAAGCAAGGAATAGTATATATGATTTCAGTAATCATTAAATACTAAAGATAAAGAACTTAAGGAAATTTCTGTAGTTCAGAATACCTAGATATATTTCCAGACGAGTTACCAGGATTACCACCAGATAGGGAGGTAAAATTTAGGATTCATCTAATTCCAGGAATTTTATTGATAACCAAGGCACCTTGTCGGTTAGCACACACAGAAATATTAAAACTGAAAAAGCAATTAGATGAATTATTAAGTAAATGTTTCATACAACCTAGTTTATTCCCCTGTGGGGGGGCATTAGTGTTGTTTGTAAAAAAAAGGATGGTTCGATGAGAATGTGTATTGATTATAGGGAATTGAATAAGGTTACAATTAAGAATCAATACCCATTACCTAGAATTGATGATCTATTCGATCAATTCCAGGGAGATAGATATTTTTCTAAGCTCGACTTATGTTCCGGATATCATCAATTGAAAGTACAAGAGGAAGACATACCTAAAACTGTTTTCAGAACTAGGTATGGTCATTATACAGTCATGCCTTTGGGTTAACGAATGCACCTGCAGCATTCATAGACATGATGAATAGGATCTGTAAACCATATTTGGATAAATTTGTAATTGTCTTCATCGACGATATACTTATTTATTCCAAAAGTCAGGAAGAACATTGTCAGCATTTGCATGCACTCTTAACTTTGTTAAGAAAAGAGAAGCTTTACGCCAAATTCTCGAAGTGTGAATTTTGGCTACCAGAAGTGCAATTTCTAGGTCATATGGTGAATTATGAAGGTATTCACATAGATCCTGATAAGATAGCAACAATTACCAAATGGAAGGTTCCGTAATCCGCAATGGAAATTAGGAGTTTTGTAAATACTATAGACGGTTTATTAAGGATTTTTCCAAGATAGATATATCATTAATTAAGCTAACCTGTAAAACAGTTAAGTTGAATAAGGACCTAAACAAGAAGAAGCCTTTAGGATCTTAAAGCATAAATTAATCAATGCACCAATCCTAGCCTTACCAGAAGGAACATAAGATTTTAAAGTATACGGTGATGCTTCAAAACTAGGATTTGGATGTGTGTTAAATGCAACACAAAAAGGTAATTGCGAATGCATCAAAGCAATTGAAAAAGCACGAAGAAAATTTATACCACTCATGACTTAGAATTAGGAACCATAATTTTTGCCCTTAAGATTTGGAGACATTATCTGTATGGAAGTAAGTTTACTGTCTATACGGATCATAAGAATTTAAGATATATATTTGGGCAAAAAGAATTAAACATGAGACAAAGGAGATGGATGAAAATCCTAAGGGACTACGACTGTGATATTCAGTATCACGAAGGAAAGGCTGAAGACAGCTAAAGATCGTCAGAAAAGTTATACAGATAATAGACGAAAGCCATTGGAGTTTCAAGTTGGAGACAAAATGCTATTTAAAGTATCTTCTTGGAAAGGAGTTGTTAGATTCGGTAAGAAAGGAAAACTAAGTCCAAAGTACGTAGGACCATTTCCAGTGATCCAACGTATAGGACCAGTTGCTTATCGTTTACAACTACCAGGAGAGTTAGCTGGAGTACATGATGTATTTCATGTATCCAATCTCAAGAAATATCTATCAGACGAATCTTTAATAGTACCTCTCCAAGATATAAAGGTAAACGAAAAGTTAAAATTTGTAGAGAAACCTCTTCAGATAGAAGATAGAAAGATCATAATTTCTCAAAGCACAAACGATTAGTGTTAGTTAAAGTAAAATAGGATTCAAAGATAGGACCCTAATACACTTAGGAGCTGGAATCTGAGATGAAGAAAAATTATCCTTACTTATTCCAGTAAATCTCGAGGACGAGATTTTTATTAAGGTGGGGAGAATGTAACAACTCTCATCAAAAGTCATATTTATTAAATTAATTTGACTAATAAGAAACCCTAATTGAGACACCCAAGTGATTCTGCACAAACCCTAAAATTTTCAGAACAATCAGAATCAGGATCAGGGCCCCTAAAACTCAGGGGGGGTAAACCCTAGTTACGTTTATCTTAAAATCTCTCTATCAAATTCGAAATTTTGAAATTCATCAACTCCGCAGGCCTAGTCCCAAACGTGGCAACCCTATGACCATTAGGTGTCCCTTGCGCACCGTAAGGGTTAGAGTGTTACGGTGCGCAAGGGGTGACAAATTTTGGGTATAAATAGAGGGTCGTGGGACTTGATTTCTGGAATTTGAGCGACGAACCAATTCGTAATACGCTCCGTGATATCTTCTGTTTACCACAATTAACACACACGGATCACTAATCGACGCCGCAAATCAGGGTAATAACTCGATCGCTATTACGATTCATTTTCCGATCGATCAATGTACTCAATGGATGTTTAAGTGCTGCCCACATTAGGGTGATGCTTTGTCATTAGTCGTTAATTCGATAGATGTTTAAGCATAGCACTTTGTCATTCGTTGTGAGGGTTGATCTCGTGAGTTATCGTAAATGCTGTATTGATTACTAACCCAGAATTGTGTGCCTGTTATTAATTTAGGTTAAAAGGCTAATCAGTAGGCTAGACTCTGCTCAAATTAAATCTGCAATGTGAGTCATTCTCTTTTTATCAACTATTTTACAATACCTCAAATTATTTTCAAAAGTTATAATTACAGGGACTAAGTCGTGGATATCTTGAATCACTGGCTAGTGGGGTATTGTGCACATTACTAATTTTCTCCCAGTTAGGTTCATTGACCTACTAGGGATAATCAACTCTATTTAGGTTCATTGATCTAATAGTGGTATGACCATCGTCACCATTGTGACAGAGCGCCAGATAAAAATAAGATAGAAGCCATTGTAATCGCTCTTATGCTGTAATTAATAACTGTGCATCATTTTATGTAAATAGAATGATTCACTCAGTATTTCCCGCTGACAAAACCTTTTTCAAACATGTTTCAGGTGATCTGTTATGATCCAGGAAAAGTGCCATAAAGCACTACAAGCTTAAGGAAGTGGCTCAGTATAAAACAAAGAAACATGTTTTGTAAAATAAAAGATTTCTTCGTGAAATCAAATGATTGTAAATTACCGGGGTTTTATCCCGCGTTGTGAAATAAAATAATCGGGAAATATTTCAGTTTTAAAAAGATCCTGATAATAAACTTCCGCTGTTAAACTCAATTAAATAAATACCACGGGATTTCTGTCCCGCGGCTCCTGAAACGGGTCAAACCGGGTCGGGGGCCGTGACAGAAAAAGGTGGTATCAGAGCCACTGATCGAGCCACTGATTTAAGCCAATTAAGTAGTTAGAAAATACTTAATTTTTATTAATTGCTATTTTGTGATTAAGTGTTTTATTATCTGACTAATTTTGTACAGTATGGGCAGATCTTTATATGCTAACCACTGTAGCAGTAAATACAAATCTTTAAATATTTTGATTCAAGTTTTAGCACCCTTATTAAATATAAGACAGAAACCTGATTCAGTAAATAAAGAAATTTACAAATAAAACTCAGTGTGTTTTAATTTTCAGTTGTTTTGTAGTTACACAGTCTGGAATAATATTTAAAGATTTTCTATTTTGTTATGATTAGTAATGGTGTGTATTTTGCATAACAGCATGAATGACTTGTCTGACGCCCTTCAGAATTTAAATCTCTATCCAGTAAGAATAGAGGTTTCCAGAGATTTCAATAGGTATATACCAGACATAGAAGAACCTATAGAATTCAATGCTTTACCTATCGAGAAACCCAAGCCTAAGAAAATGGAAATTGGGGAAAGCTCTAGGCAAATTGAGGGGTTACCATCTCAGGAATAGCTAGATTTTATATTGGCAAGCTATAATACTATTAAGCCTATTAATGAAAATGTTTTTATTCACTCTCTTGAAACACAACTACCAATGAACTTAGAACCAGCTATTTCAAACCCTTCAATCCACTCGCAAATAGACGAATGGTTGACTAATGAAATACAGTTGCAAAACAATCCCTATAAGCTTTTTCCTCAGTTCGATCCAGAACCTTTACCAAAATCCACCAATGAGTAACGAGAATATGGCTTAACTCCGCCACTTTGGCAAAGAACTAATGGATGCTGAGAATAGGATCCAAGAGATTGGGGGACAGATCTCCTAGAAATACGATGAGAGGGAACGCCATTACTAGAATATCATCTGACAAAAGATAGGGGATTATGGAACTGTGGTGGTGTAATAGTAATAGTAAAAATCAGTCTGTAAAATAACTACCAATAAAACTCTGTAAGATAATAGTGTGTATTGATGCATACTATTAAATATAAATAGAAATCGAGAAATCGATAGTTTTGGCTATATTGGTGTTATGAACTCTGTATAATTGTTTTGTGTAATTATTATTTATTTGATACTAATAAATTATATATATTAATTATCAGATGGAAAACGCTAATAATGAACCAGTTAATGAGGTTAATCAATCTGAGCAACAACCGGGGGATCAATATATGACTAGGCATCGTTGCTCAAGGGATAGCCAACGCTATTCCAGCAATAGTTGCTCAAGGGATAGCCAACGCTATTCCAGCAATCGTTGCTGCTGTTAAAAATCCAATCGAACCTCAACAAATCATTCCTAGCAAACGTATTTCTGAAGATAACTTCAGTAATAGCATAAACGGAGGCAATGATCATATTAATCATGATAATGAACCACGGCAAGCTCCACTCCCTAAGAAAATGAAAGCTGCAACGCCTGGTTGCACTTACAATGAATTTCTTGCATGTAAACCCACTGAGTTTGCAGGCAATGAAGGAGCGACTGCGGCACTGCGTTGGTTAGAGAAAACCGAGGCAGTAATTGCCATAAGTAAATGTGCTCAGGATGATCAGGTCATGTACGCATCAAACCTTTTCAAAGAAGGGGCGCTAGAATGGTGGAATACAGTGTTACAAGCAAAAGGAAGAAGGATGGCGTATGCTATGAACTGGGAAGAATTTAAGAGCTTTGTAGAAAGAAAATTTTGTCCTGAGTATGAAAAGGAACAAATGACAAATAAGTTTCTAACCCACCGGATGGTGGATGTAGATTGTCGAGGATATACTTTTGGTTTTTGGTTTTTCGAAGTGGTAAGCGAATACGGTTTTTATAGTTGACCCTCTTCATTGTCTTGTGTAAAGCATTAAATCTTGAAGAAAAATAGAGATGTTTGAAAGTTTTCCGGCCGACGAGCGATGTTCCGATGGTGGTGAGCGGCTCTCCTAGGTGTTTGTTAAGTTGCAGGTTTTTAAATAGAGAAGAAGAAATAGAAAAAGACGATAAAGGCTTTTATAAATACTTAAAGGGTATATATGTTTCTATGGGCTTTAGGGTAATTATAGGGCTTTTAAAATAATCGAGCTTGGCCCACAATCATAAAACCTAATTGTTTATTGGATGTATTTTCTTTTTTCAAAAATGTATTTTGTCTCTTACACTGCAGCCTGAGCTGCTCCTTGAATAGCGTTCCTCTTCTTGAATAGTTGAAGTCAAAACTTCCATCATTTACATCATGAAGTAAGTTCGTTTATATTTTAGTCTTTTTTCTCAATTATATATTAGTATTTAATTAATAATAGTGATTTGTGAATTGAATTGTTAGTGGTGTACTAGTATTATTGTTTGATCATCTGGATTTATTTTATACTTCTGTGAATGAATTATCGATTGTTAGATAATTTTTATTATTTTATACTTTTTGTTCTATTATTATAATGTACTGTTGTTTGAACATTAATTAATATATGATAAAAAAGAAAGTGAATGAACAGTGCTTCACTTTCTTTTTTATTATATATTAATTTAGAATGGAATACATCATTAAGAGATCAACAAATGATATTGGGTATAGGTATCGGTCTTAAATTTACAAAATCGGTGTATTTTCGGTACCGGTTCTGCACAGTTATTCACCGGTTTTTACCCTCAAATACCGGTGCCGTACAAGTACCGACCGGTGCCGTACAAGTACCGACCGGTACCGAACCGTACCATACTAGGTATATTCGGTACCGGTACCCACTTTTGGGGATTTCGGTAACGGGAACAGTGCTTTATAATTTATTTTTTAAATTAAAACTAGAATGGAATACATCATTAAGAGATCAGCAAATGGTATCGGGTATAGGTAGCGGTCTCAAATTTACCAAATCGGTGTATTTTCGGTACCGGTTCTACACAGGTATTCACCGGTTTTTACCCTCAAATACCGGTACCGTACCAGTACCGACCGGTACCGAACCGTACCATACTAGGTATATTCGGTACCGGTACCCACTTTTGAGGATTTCGGTAACGGTATTTTTGGTACCAGTTGGTACCGAACTCATCAAATCCTGTAGCAACGCAGCAATGCAAGTAATTGCACCGTTTAGATTACTTTTCATACACACAGTAAGTAAACTGTATTTCGTTTGAATGAGATTTTATATACACAACAACTTATTTTGCTTTCTTTTTTGTCTTTTTCTGTAATGAATGAATTGTAACATGTAAAATTAACTTGCATATTTATAATATTGATGAGCAAATCGTATCAAATCCTGTAAACGAATCGGCATCGTATCGGTACCAAATTTACTATACCAAATCATTTTCGGTACCAATTTGGTACCCACCTTTTGGCGTTTTCAGAATCGTTACTTTCGGTTCGACACCGGTCTAGCACCATACCTGTATTTATT
The DNA here is from genome assembly GCA_030545235.1 of Helianthus tuberosus. Classification (NCBI taxonomy): domain Eukaryota; kingdom Viridiplantae; phylum Streptophyta; class Magnoliopsida; order Asterales; family Asteraceae; genus Helianthus; species Helianthus tuberosus. The sequence continues at coordinate 69,134 of JARYGA010009589.1, forward strand.
ATTTTTACCTTCAAATAGCATATCGTATTGTACCGAGCATTTTCGGTGCCTGTACCTAATTTCGATGATTTTCCGGATTCCTTACTTTCGCTGCCGTTACCGGTACCGATCTCATCCATATTTTAACGTGTTAGCACCGTAATAACTGAACTAAAAACAACCGAATTTCCAACGTGTAGGACGTGTGTGTCCTATTATTATATATTAGGTTATTTAAAATTGTTCTTTATGACGGAGTGATTATCCTTACCACGTCATTTTCTTTATGTTTTGATATTCGGTATCTGTTTGCCGTTGCTGACACGCCTTTTGTAGTCATTGGGTCCCGCGCAACGTGCGAGCGGAAAATAACTAGTTTAGATTTATTCTATACATCATGAATCATCTATTGACTGTAAATTCTTTTATATAAACCTTTTTTCATAATTTTCTATCACTTTTATGAGCAGAATATGCAATTATAGAAAAGATATTTTGGTAAAAACCCAAACCAAGTATAAAGACTTTACCAAATCCGTTTGTTAATGATTCATTGATACATTGATTTGTATTTTGGCCTTAAAGATTACAATTACCGGTTGATATACATTGATTGGTAAAAAAAGTGTTTCATGTACTTTAACGAATCTAAAACATTTCTATTTTTAACAACAAAATTATTATGAATATACCACAACTAGAAATTTTATAAACACTTTTATTACGACCCCCGGTTAAAAAGTTCTGATTCCGCCACTGGCGGTCCGTAAAGGGTTTATTTTTTTTAACCGCCTCAGTCTTACGGACCGTAAGACAAACCATTTGCGGTTCGTAAAGGTTGCCAAGGCTGAATTATTTCTTTTATTTTTTATTTTTTTATATATATGTATTATTATTATTATTATTAATATTATTATTATTAAACCCTTAAACTTACCTCATTTGCAAAGTTTCACCCGCTCGCCTCGGTTCGGTTTTCTCCACCTGTGAACTACGCACCTCGACAAACAGATCAGTACGTTCGAAACAAATCAGACACAAACAGACTAAAAATAAACAAAATGAAAAATACAAATAACTGTACAAACTATACAACTCGGGAAACCCCGAGTGTGCGAGACAAACTCTCACGTGCTCATAACGGGGAGGTCAATCACCTCCTTCTCTCTCTCCTCGGTCGGTCCCTCGACAAAATGCTTCAAACGATGCCCATTGACCTTAAACCGTCCTCATTTTCAACCTCTATTGTTCCATACGGGAACACCTGCGTAACCACATACGGTCCACACCAACGCGATTTCAACTTTCCCTGGAACAGCTTGAACCGGGAATTTTATAGCAACACCTTTTCCCCACACTTGAACTCTTTCACCTGTTTCAAGTGTTTGTCGTGCAGCGCCTTAGTACGCTCTTTATATGCCCATGACTTCTCATATGCCTCATCGCGTAACTCCTCTAACTCGTGAATTTGAAGAAACCGGTTTTTACCCGCAGCTGGCAAGTCCAGATTGACTACCTTCAATGCCCAGTATGCACGATGCTCTAGCTCAACCGGTAGATGACACGTTTCCCATAAACTAACCTAAAGGGTGTGGTCCCAATAGGCGTCCGGTACGCAGTACGGAAAGCCCACAGAGCGTCATCCAACTTCTCGGATCAATCAATGCGACTGTTTCCGACAGTTTTCTCCAAGATTCTCTTAATTCTCCTGTTCGAATTTTCCACCTGCCCACTTGTTTGTGGATGATAGGCCGTTGAAAGCCGATGGGTCACCCCGTAGCGTTTCAAGACCTTCTCCATCTGTGAATTGCAGAAGTGGGTGCCTCGATCAGATATCAAGGACTTCGGTGTCCCGAACCTAGCAAACAATCTCCTCAAGAATCTCACAACAACCCTAGCGTTGTTCGTAGGCAAGGCTTCTGCCTCCACCCACTTAGAAACGTAGTCCACTGCGACTAGGATGTATCGGTTCCCCCTCGACATAGGGAACGGACCCATAAAATTGATGCCCCAAATATCAAAGATTTCAACCACCTGAATGGGGTTCTGAGGCATCTCATTACAAGATGAGATATTTCTTGTCCTCTGACAGGCTTCACAGCTTCGCACAAACTCATGTACGTCCCTAAATATGGTCGGCCAATAAAAACCCGCGTCAAACACCCGTTTGGCGGTGTAAGCCGCACCATAATGTCCACCAGTTGGTCCCTCATGACAATGTCGCAGAATAATACGTGACTCAGACCCAAACACACATCTCCTAATAACCTGGTCCACACCGATCCTAAACAAGTAAGGATCCTCCCAAATGTAGTGCTTGACATCCGCAAAGAATTTCTTCTTTTGCTGGTATGTCATGCCCTCCACAAGGTCACCTGTAGACAAGTAATTCGCTAGATCAGCGAACCAGGGAAAGCCTTTCTCGTGGGCTTTCAAGAACATCAAAACCTCATGGGGAAAGTCATCCCCTATCCTCTCCTTTCGAGTCCTCTCTAACTCGGGGTTCTCTAATCGGGACAGATGATCCGCAACAACATTCTCAGCCCCCTTCTTATCCTTAATCTCTAGATGAAACTCTTGAAGCAGCAAAATCCATCGAATAAGCCTAGGCTTCGCATCCTTCTTCGCAAACAAGTACCGAAGAGCCGCATGGTCCGTGAAAATAACTGTCTTTGACAGCACAAGATAAGAACGGAATTTATCACACGCGAATACGACTGCTAGCAACTCCTTCTCTGTCGTGGTATAGTTTTCTTGGGCGTCGTTTAGGGTCTTGCTAGCGTAGTAAATGGGATGAAAGTGTTTCTCCCTACGCTGCCCTAAAATGGCCCCAATGGCGAAGTCGCTGGCATCGCACATGATCTCAAAAGGGAGGCTCCAATCGGGAGCAATCAGAATGGGAGAACTTACTAACCTCTCCTTAATCAACTTGAAGGCTCGCAAACACTCATCATCGAAGACGAATGGCCTATCCTTCTCTAGCAGCCGGGTCATTGGGCGAGCAATCTTTGAAAAGTCGCGTATGAAACGGCGGTAGAATCCCGCATGACCCAAGAAACTCCTAATCGATTTCACAGAAATAGGCGGCGGGAGCTTGGAAATAACATCAACTTTGGCTTGATCAACCTCAAGCCCCGCCTGTGAAATCTTGTGCCCTAGCACAATCCCCTCTCGAACCATGAAATGACACTTTTCCCAGTTAAGCATCAGGTTCGTCTTCTCACATCGAGTAAGCACACGCTCGAGATTACGCAGACAGTGATCGAAGGAACTCCCAAACACAGAAAAGTCATCCATAAACACCTCCATGGAGTCCTCGATCAACTCATGAAAGATCGCCACCATACAACGCTGAAATGTGGCTGGAGCGTTACACAACCCAAATGGCATGCGTCGATACGCGAAGGTGCCAAAGGGGCATGTAAAGGTGGTTTTTTCCTGATCCTCTGGTGCAATAGGGATCTAGAAATAACCTGAGAATCCATCAAGAAAGCAATAGAACTGCTATCCCAACAGTCGCTCCAGCATCTGGTCAATGAACGGGAAAGGAAAGTGATCTTTGTGCGTGGCATCGTTAAGTCTGCGATAATCTATGCAAACTCGCCACCCGGTGACGGCCCGGGTGGGTATCAACTCATTCTTATCGTTGACGACTACTGTCATACCCCCCCTTTTTGGGGACCACCTGGATGGGACTCACCCATGCAGAATCCGAAATCGGGTAAATCAGTCCTGCATCCAGCAACTTAATCACCTCTTTCTTCACAACGTCCTGCATATTAGGGTTTAGCCTTCTCTGAGGCTGAACCACCGGCTTAAACTCCTCTTCCATCAAGATCTTGTGCGTGCAAAATGAAGGGTTTATACCCTTGATGTCCATCAGCTTCCACGCGATCGCCTGCTTATGGTCTCTCAGGACACTTTTCAGCTTCTTCTTCTCCTCCTCCGCCAATCCAGCATAAATGATGACGGGTAACTGAGATCCCTCGCCCAAGAATGCGTACTCCAGATGAGATGGCAACTCCTTCAACTCCAGGGGCGGGGGTACCTCAACAGACGGTCTCTCCTTTGGGATATCCTCCTCCTTGATGACCTCAAACACCTCGAATCTAGGGGAAGGCTCGGTAGCCTGCGATAAAGGGTCTTGCTCAACATCCAACTCAGTTACCCCACTCCCTTGATCATCCATAGTCATAACCTGCGTATCAGACGTGTCTCTCCACAAATCTCGCTGAGAAAGCCATCCACGTGTGGCATAAGAGTATCAATAAAGTAGAGAGTGTCATCATGCTGACGGGTGTGCCTCATAGAATGTTGGATATCAAAAGTGACTTCATCCTTATCGACACGAAGAGTCAACTTGCCATCATATACATCAATGACTGCTCGTGCAGTGGCAATGAATGGACGGCCTAAGATCAACGCAGAGTCCTCATCCATGTCGAGAATGACAAAGTCAACTGGAAATACGAACTTGTCGACTTTCACCAACATGTTTTCCACGATGCCCCTTGGATACTTCACCGATCGATCGGCAAGCTGAATACTCATGCGCGTAGGGGAAGGCTCTCCTAGGTCAAGCTTAGCGAATACGGAATAGGGCATGAGATTTATGCTAGCACCTAGGTCAGCAAGCGCATTGCTAACAATATGATTCCCAATCAGACATGGGATGGTAAAGCTACTAGGATCAGTCATTTTCTTTGGCAGCTTGTTCTGCAAGGCAGCAGAACACTCCTCACTCAGGGTGACAGTCGAAAGGTCCTCTAATTTCTTCTTATTCGTAAGAAGATCCTTCAAAAACTTCGCATACTTCGGCATCTTCGCCAAAGCCTTGACGAACGGCATATTTACATGCAGCTTCTTCAGCATCTCCATGAAATGACCATACTGCTCTGCGTCTTTACCCTTTATTAATCGTCCAGGGTAAGGGGGTGTTGGCTTATACACCCTCATCGGCTCCTTCTCTGCCTCCTTCTTCTCTCCTGGAGACTCGCTGGACTGTGTTGTACTTGCTGGGCGCAGCCTAGGGTGCACTTTGCCTGCAGGGGTCTCCATCTGATTCTCTTCGTCGACCTCCGGGTCCTCGTCAACTACTGGCTCGACCTCAACAACTCCTCGTCCGCTCCTAGTGGTAACAGCCTTTGCAGTGGCGTTTGGATTTCCAACAGTGTTACTAGGGAGACCACCTTGAGGTCTCTGGTTCAGCTGATTGGCCAGCGAACCGACTGTCCTCTCTAAGTTCTGCAGTGCAGTGCTCTGACTCTTCATGAAGGTCTCGTGCTCCATGAACCTCGACTGTGTCTCCTGATGTTGAGTATCCTCTCACGTGATAAACTGTGTAAGCAACTGCGTCTGCTTGGCTAATGTCTCCTGGTTTTGCCTAAACATCTCCTCTATGGTCGGGTTCTTCGTACCCGAACTTGCTCCTGCTCCTGCGTCCTGAAACAAACTCTGACGCGCCTGAAACCCCGATGGGTTGTTGTTCTTCCAGCTGAAGTTTGGGTGGTTCCTCCAATTTGAATTGTAACCACCCCCGAAATTATTCTGATCTCGATTACCCACGAACTCTACCTGCTCTGGTGACTCCACAGGGGCAATAGGACACGCGGTCGTGTCATGCCTCCCAGTGCATATCTCGTACACCTGCTCCTTCTTCAACTCCATATCATTCAACTTTTTCTTCAGGGCGTCAATATGCGATTGCATCATAGTGGTATCATCAACCTTATGCACCCCTCTCTGTGTAGCGGACGAATTTCTAGAATCAGGAAACTCGTAACTACTCATCGCTATGTCCTCGAACATCTCAATGCACTCCTCTGGAGTTTTGGCGGTCATCAGATTACCTCCGGCAGTAGTGTTCAACATATTTCTCGTGGTGGGCATCACTCCATGATAAAACTTCTCAACTAAAGCCCAATCCTCGAATCCATGATGAGGACACTTGAGTAACAGCTCCTTGAAACGCTCCCACGTCTCGTAGAAAGACTCTCCCTCCTTTTGGCGAAACTCTTGGATCATGCTCCTCAGACGAGCGGTTTTGGAAGGAGGAAAGTACTTGCCTAAGAACTTGTCTTTCATCCCGGCCCAAGTGGTGATGGATCCAGTAGGAAGGGATTCCAACCAACCATGAGCGCGGTCAGCAAGCGAGAATGGAAATAGACGCAGCATGCAGGCGTCCTCGGTGACACCCTGCTCCTGGAACGTATCGCAGATGACTGAAAAGCGCGAGAGATGAACATTCGGATCCTCAGAAGGTAACCCATGGAACTGGATGGTGTTCGTAACCATCGTGATGATCTGAGGTGGAATCTGCCAGCGATTGGCTCCGATAGCAGGTCGGGCGATGCTGGATCGAGCATTGGCCGCGTTCGGCTGGGCGTAGTCTGCGACGACTCTCCTAGCTGGGGGATCGTTGTCACCCATAGCAGAATATGGAATGAGTGCCTGACTAGCTTGGAAAGTGCGAAGGCGCTCGTGGAAATGTCGCTCGGGCTCAGGCGAAGCAGCAAACAAAGGTGGCCCTTGTGAACGAGTATGGCGCATACAATGGTGAAATTTACTAAAGAAAACCTAACCCTAAAGGCACAAATTGCAAGCAAAAGGCACCTAAAGGCAATGAAAATCTACGAAAGCAAATAAACAACTAAATAGACGACTCGGGTCGTTCTCTAAAGTGCCAGTGTCCCCGGCAACGGTGCCAAAAACTTGATGTGTGAAAATGTGACTATTGATTTCGAACAAGTTTAAAATGGAATCGCAAACTAAACCACACATAATCGGCAAGTGCACCGGTCGCAGTGTAGTGTAGATGGCAAGACCGGATATCAATCCGTGGACACTATATGCAAACTTTGGATAATGAACCTCTATCGAATATAAAGTCAAATTTTAAGTTTAATTTAAATTGATTTTTGATGTTTAACTAATAACTTAATAAATTAGGAAAATGTAGAAAACAAGACGAGCAAAGTGAAACAAATACTGGAGCAAAATGTAATCAAATATATATGAGAAAAGGACTACCCGGGTGTCGAATCCCTAGAATCATGCAATGCTAATTTGACAATGATAATGGTTAAATATATTTTTCCCTCGATTAACCCTCCGCTAGAGATGTATCAAACGAAAGATCAAGACGAAATGTGAAGTGCTAGAACGAACCGGCTCGAGCTATCGATACCAAATCCTACGAGAATCAAGCAATGAAAGTAACCTACCCCCAAAACCCTCAAATCGCAAAGCAAACCAAACCTTGAAAATTGAAATCCTAGGAAACCTTAACCACGATGTAATAAACGAGCCCGAGCTATCGGTCACCCAATCTACCCAACAATGATTAGTTAATAACCTAGCTCACCCTAATCATCTTTCGAGTCACAAGATGAGGATTCAAGTTTTAGTATATTGATTTAAATTATTAATCAAATTGGTCAATTTCTCAACACAATATTTAACCCGAAAACCATAGGATAAACGAATCAAATTAAATCTTAAGTCTAAGGAGAATTTTTTCATGCCTAAACCGCTGAATTCATCAACTAATAATCAATCAAAACACACCGACATGCAATATCAATATCAAGATCAATTACAAGGCAAGGTTATGTAAATCACATTAAATTACCAAAATCATGTCAAACACGCATTACAATCATCAAGTTCATCTCAACCCAGGTAGTTTATGTGTTTAGCTACTCATAATATACAATAACACAACTGAACAAGGTCTGAAAACAACTGAAGACATGATTAAAAGCGAATAGAAACCAAAAAACTAATGTTTACCGAACCCGGATTGCTCAAGACTCGAACCGAAAGCTTCCAAGACCTTTGCTCAGCTCTAGAATGCTCCAAGATCATCCAAGAATGCTCCAATACCGTCTGATATCTTATATGTGAAGTGCTCATCGGCTGGTTTATAAATATAACAACTTTTTCGAAAAACGACGCGCTTACGGACCGTAAAGACTTTGCTTTGCGGTCCGTAAGGGGTTGGTAAACTCTGCGCGCTCACCTACCCCTTGCGGACCGTAAAGACCAGGTCTTACGGTCCGTAAGGGGTCCTGTTCAGCAATTTAATTTCTTTTTTTTCTTGTTTTCCGACACGTCTTTCCGTGCTCCCTTTGATGCAATCATTCTCTCTCGTTTTCACCGCGAAATCAGCAGGATCATTACCAATTCCTGCAAATTCATAATTTAACCAAATAAATATCTAAATCGCGAGAAAACCACATCCAAACTTATCAAAATGTAAGGAATTCGAGTCGTAAAATGTGTATGATTTTAGACACATCAAACATCCCCACACTTAACCTTTTGCTTGTCCCTAAGCAAAATCCCAAGCGACATGTTCAACTTAAACACTTAACAAGAACGCAAGTCTCGAACAAACTATAACGTGAACCACGAAATCATCAAACACAGAGGTTTCGCAAGACTTACATCGTTCAAAAAGTTGATCATTCAAAATATTTCTCAAAAATGGGCCTACCTAATCAAGTTGTTCTCACCTTCAAGTAACCAATCATGCAATGTCAATACCCCTCACAATTTCACTCGACACTCGGCTAATATATATGATAATTCAAGTGAACTCTCAAGACCAAACTTTGAAGCAACACTATCATAAGCTTGTACGTCAATCAGATTTCCACCTATTTGTTAAAACTCGGCACGGATCAAAAGGACTTTTATGGGTAGGCAAGGGCTAAAGGTAGGTTATTATTATTTTTTATTTTATTTTGGGAGTATATGGCTAAACACGTAAACACACGAAAAACCGGATAAACACTAAACACATATTAACATTTTGGTCATTTTGACCCACAACTTTATTCTTTTTTTTTAATTATTATTATTATTATTATTTTCAATCACATATAAACATCCCGTAATACGATCCGGTTATCAAATCACAAATGGGTAACAAACGAATGGCTAGGCTCAAAGTGGTGTAACTAAGGGTAATGTTGAAACGGGTCAATCACAAAGGTTAACTGTGAAACGGAAACTCCCCTGATATGCTCGATAGACTGCTTGTAGATGAATAAACCGTTCAGCTTACGCGATTCAGCATCATAATATAACCTGTATAATGAAACTGCAAGGCTAGAAGCAATATATCAAACACAACCATAATATACAATAAATAACAAAGTGCAAGTTCAACAAAAGACCCAACCAGTTACCCTTACAATTCCCCCGAGTATATGTATCAAGTACAGACCATGATCATAAAAACAAAAATAAGGAGAAAAAGTACAAAGGTAACCCAAAATCCAACTCTGAGGCTGTCTACTGCAGGCCTGGAGGTGGCTGCTGACCCTGTGGAGGAATGTGAAGATGATCCATGATGCGCTGAAGCATCGTCCTGATCTCTACCTGTGTCTCCCTAACCTCCTCTACAGTATGCTCCAAACTATCAAGCCTCTCCTCCACTGACCTCGCTGCCCTAGGAGCTCCAGCTCTCCTAACCTGAGCTCTCTGCCTACCGCCATGCTGATGGCGTGGCGCAACAACTGGGGCATCCTCCTGTGCCGCTCCCTCGGCCCCAAGAATTACCTGAACTGCCCTCGGCTCAAGAAACCTAGGTGGATCGCCTGCTGCCAGTAGATGTACCATCTGCCTCATGTCACTAAGTCTGAATAATGACCCGACAGGCTCCTCGTGTAACCATCCTGGTGGAAAATCCTGATAAACACCCAAACCCTTAACACTTGTGGGATAAGGCAAAGTGGATATGACTTGCACTTTTGCTCTATCCACCTCAATCCCACGACTCGAGACGACATGCCCCAACACAATCCCTTCTTGAACCATAAAATAACTCTTCTCCCAACTCAAAACAAGATTTTTCTCAACGCATCTTTTTAAAACATTTTCGAATTGGTCAAGGCATGTATCAAATGATGACCCAAATATTGAAAAATCATCCATGAAGATTTCCAAAGACTCCCCCACCATATCTGAAAAGATACTCATCATACACCTTTGGAAGGTGGCGGGGGCATTACAAAGTCCAAAGGGCATTCGCCTAAATGCGAAGGTGCCGTAGCCCGTATGGACAAGTAAAGGTAGTCTTTGCTTGGTCTTCCGGATGTATAGAAATTTGATTGTATCCTTAATAACCATCCAGAAAACAATAAAATTTTTGTCCGGCCAATTTCTCAACAATTTGGTCAATAAATGGCAAAGGGAAATGATCTTTGGAAGTTGCAGCATTTAACTTCCTATAATCATTACAAATACGCCACCTGGTTACCGGCCAAGTGGCGACCTCTTCACCCGCGTCATTTGTGACGACTTGAATGCCCGCTTTTTTAGGAACTGTCTGTGTCGGGCATACCCATTGGCTATCCGAGATAGGGTAGATGATACCAGCATCTAGCCACTTCAATACCTCCTTCTTCACCACTTCTCGCAAGTTCGGATTTAGTCTCCGTTGTGTGTCACGAGAAGGACTCATGCCGTCTTCCGTGATGATCTTGTGCATCACCATCGAGGGACTAATTCCCTTCAAATCCGCAATGGTCCACCCGATAGCGGCTCTATAGTTGACCAATACTTTCATCAACTTCTTCATCCATGCTTCGATTCATCTATCCTTGTAACCTGTCAAACATGAAACATTCCTCTATTGTGTTTTCCTCTTCGACACTAATGTCGCATAGAGGTATACACTCGTCAACGATGTCCGCCATATAGCATTCATCGCCAACTAGAGGATCCGTTAATCCTGAAAAGACATTTAACCGCAACCGACGGTTACCAAAAGTCATGTCGACCGTGCCCGATTTGCAATTAATTTGAGCATTCGATGTTGCCAAATATGGTCGACCGAGAATCACCGTTGGTTGCTTGGTTCGGTCCAAAGAAACATAATCTAATACAAGAAAGTCCACCGGATAGTAAAAGTCCTCGACCTTGACTATTACATCCGTGACTATCCCACTGGGTAGTTTAGGGGTCAAGTCGGCTAACACCACGGTAGTGTTCGACACTTGAAGTGGACCAAAATCATATTGGTCATATAAACTACCCAGCAAGATACTCACACTTGCCCCAAGATCCAAAAGTGCCCGTGTCATTTTAAATTCAACGACTTGTATTGAAATAATGGGCGCCCCCGGATCTTGAAGTTTTGGTGGAAGTGCACCCGAAAGAATCGAACTCACATTTTCGGTTAAATCAAGTTTCTTAGGAAACTTGTGAGTCCGTTTTGGGTGCATAAATCTTTCAAGTATTTACCATATGAAGGTACTTGCTTGATTGCATCTAAGATTTGTAAATTGATTTTGACTTATTTAAAAATTTCCTACATCTCTTCTTGTTGTGGGCCTCGTTTATTTACCACTTTCTTAGATGGTCCCAACAAAGCTTCGGGATAAGGGGCGGTATTAACCTCCACACCCTTTTCCTTAGCCTTTGGGACGGGAACGGTCACAACGGGTGTATTTTTATTTATTTTTAAATCATTTTTATTTTGACCCATTTGACCGTTATTACCTTCATCATCACTCGCATCTTCCACCACCCCTTCAACAAACTTGGGTGATGGTGGCTCAACACCATTATCTACGACTCGACCACTACGTAAAGTAATTTTATTAATTGGTACCTCACGTGTGTTCTTTGAGCTCGACCCTTGATGCTTAGGGTTCACCGTGGTATCACTTGGAAGTCCTCCTCCACTTCCACGAATTTGAGCCATCTCTTGAGCAAGTTACCCCACTTGCTTCTCTAATACCTTTTGAGATTTATCCCTCACTTCGAACTCTTTCCTCACTTCGGCTTTGAACTCTTGGTGTGAATTAGTGAGATTACTCACAACATTCATGATAGCATCAAATTTCGAATTAATCGAATCATCACCTTGGGAGTTTGATGCACCACCCCCATTTCCACTTTGGTTGTAACCCCGTTGATAGTTGCTTTCGTAGCTTTGATACCCTTGGTTACCCCCTTGATTATAATTCCTTTGGTAACCCTCTTGGTTACTACCTTGACGATTGTTATGCGATAAGCCACCTTGATTACCCGATTGGAAATTCGGATTCATTTGATTTGAGGCGTTACCATACCGGAAGTTAGGGTGATTTCTCAAACTCGGATGGTAAGTGTTGGAGTTCATGTCATATTGCTTTCGATCCCCATACACTTGGTTTACCTCCTCGGTGTAATCACTCGTCCCCGTTGGACATTGCTCGGTTCTATGACCGATATCTCCACACTCTTCACACACCGCGAATTGTACCGCGTTCACCTCCTTCTTCTTTATACGAGCCATTTCCCGTTCTAAGGTAGAAATTCGATCCTTAGAATCAAGATCGGGAAGTGACCGGGAAACGAGATGTTTCTTGGCTCTATCGGCCGATTCCTTTTCTTTAGACCGCTTACTCATCCGCTCGAGGAATTCCCAATCATCATCTTCATGGTTACTCAATAGGGTTCCGTGGCTCGTTGACTCGAGGCGATTCCACGTTGCATCATCCAATCCCCGTACAAAACACTTAACCAACTCCCACTTTTCTATTTGGTGATGTGGGCATTTCCGAATTAACTCTTTGTATCGAGTGAATGCTTCATGCAAGGGTTCACTCGATAATTGCTGAAACGACCTTATTTCATCCCGTGCATCATCGGTCTTCGCTATTGAATAATACTCATCGAGAAAGACTTGTTGCATCTCACCCCATGTTCAGATACTATTCGCCGTAAGTGTGAGAAACCATTGCTTTGCCTTGTCTTTTAGCGAGAATTGGAACAATCGAAGTTTAACCTCCTCCAATGCAAAGTTGTGCCCCCCAATAGTGTTACAAATGGAGGAAAACTCCGCCAAATGCGTGTACGGCTCATCATTAGACCTCCCATTGAAGTGGGAAAGTATGTTGATGTAATGGGGTTTGCAATCGAACATTCTCCTTTCGCACACTATTGGAGAGTCATTATCGGTAACTACCGGTCGAAAACGGTCATTCACTCCCCGTGGAGGTTGTTGACGACGTTGTGGACCGTTAACCTCTTGATCGACCGGTCTTCGATTATCCCTTTTATCACCTCCCCTATCACCTCTTCGGTTGCCACCTTGGTTACCCCTTTGATTACCCCCTCCCATGAAACGAGGAATCCGATTAGGGTTAGCATTGTTGTTGTTGTAAAACCCATCGTTCTGGTTCCTTTGATTGTTGTTTCGTGGTTGGCGGTTATTTTCGTAACCGTCATTTCTCCTATCCCCGTACCCGTAGTCATCATTCCCCACAAAATTGGCGATTTGGTAGCCAAACTCATCATCTTCAAACCTTCTTGCGTTGTAGATGTTACCCTGATTCACATACCCCCAATCTTCGTCATCATTAGCCCGATCATCATAATATCCCCCATCGTCCGAATTTTCTGTATGCACACTCACATGTTCCGGCGATTGATAACCGGGAACACTATACGGTTCGTCATCGGGGATGGCGTTCCTCAAATCATCTATGTTGAAGAATGGGTCTTCGTTTGCGGGATTGCCACGATCTCGATTACCTCGACGGTCGGAATTGACATTCCGGTCATCAAGGTTGATGAGTAAGGAAGTTTGTCGATGAAGGTTTTGTTGTTGGGGTGGTCTTTGAGTGTTGTTGGCATTTTGGTTTTGGAAAGGTGGTGTGGGTGGTCCATTGTTGTTATTACCACTCGGTCACTCTTGAGGTATAGGTTGAACATTTTGAGCGGGATTGAAATTGCTTCGGTATTGAAATTGGTTCGGGTTTTGATTTTGGTTAAGGTTTTGGTTTGAGTTTTGGTTTGCCATTGAATCGGTTTCAATGGTCGGTGTGAACTGTGGTGTTTGATTGGTTTGATTAGAAGCAAGTGTTGCTTCTAATCGGCTTGCTAGGTTTCTTCTTGCTACTCTTTCGATTTCCGGTTCGTATACTAACGGTGAAGTCCTCCTGGAGTTTCGCGTATGCATGCACTACCTGTAACCTGCACAAGTGACACACCCGCGTAACAAGGAAAGAGACAAAGTGCAAAAAGAAACTAAACAAATTAAACAGATAATCACGCAAATTCAAACAATAATCCAAACACAAAGCGCACGCACTCCCCGGCAACGGCGCCAAAATTTGATCGGACTATCGCGCTCCGGTCAAAGATAATATTTATAGTCCCAAAATTACCCTTAACAAATAGTTAGTGGTAGCAAGGGGTCGAACCACGAAGAGTATGTGGTTTGCGAGTGGATTTGATTGAATTGAATTATGTGTAACAACTTATGAAGCTTGCTATCTTGTTTTTGTATATTTTTGTTTGATTGAAGGACGTGAATTAAAATTACTAAAAGAATTTGGTTGATGACTATTAAAAATCAACAATTGTAAAAATGTAAATAACGGTTTAGACAAGATAGATAAAACAAGGCTCACACCCGGTTCGGTACTTGCAATCCTACGTTTTAGATTTAATTCACTTGAATATGTTATTAACGGATTTCTATCATCAAAGCTTAGGTGCCAATTGCTATCAACGCATAACACGGACCACAATGCACTTCGTTACTTTGGACAAGTAAAACCTTTTGAATGACAAGGCATAATTACACAAACTTGTTTCGCAAAGTCAAATTTCATAACTCACTCGACAATTCACAAATATAGTTCAAATGCAGGACAATTGTCAATCAGTTCAAATACAATTCAATTTGTCACAAAATCAAACTAAAACATTGTTCAAACCCTAGATTAACAATAACCTACACCAGGGTGAAACCTCCAAGAAATTAGCCGCTCATGGAAGGACGAACGCTATCACCAGAAATTGAGAACTCGAACATCATCATCTTGAAGCCTTGAAGTGGTGAAAATGGTGGTTAGGGTTTAGAATGATAGATGGTAGTGGATGGATTGAAGGATGATTGAGGATTAGGGTTATGGAATGGATGATTGTGATGATTTGGATGTTGATTCGGGTGATAGAGATGATGCTAGGTGAAATTGGTGATGAAAAGTCCTGAGAATAGGCTCCAAAATATGATTTCAAACTCTCCAAAGTGTGTAACTGCCGAAATAATGATGACCCACATGTATTTTAGATCATTCACCACCCAAAAGTCAAAACAGCTCGTCGTCAACATAGGAGGGCCGTCGCCGACGGCCTGAAGCCCCGTCGGCGACGGTGTGTGGAAGTTAAAAAGTGGCCGACGGCCAATCTCGCTGTCTACGGACATTTTAGGCTACGGGTGATTTCACGGGGCGTCGCCGACGGGCCATTTGGCCGTCGGCGATGGTGCCTCAAATCTTCATTTCTCGTTTTTCGTGTTCCTTGCTCCCGGTTGACCCGTTTCGCATCCAGGTGACCAGTAAAGCTCCTGAAAAGCTCCTTAAACTCTGTCAGATCTGCAAAATAAGTATCGAATCAAAAGTAGGCCATTCGAAATTAAAACTTGTGTAAAAACATCAAATTAAACAATTACGAGCACCGGTTTTCGACCACGTATCAGTGAGTTGGTGTGTGTAGTGTGTGAGAGAATGATGAGAATTATGATCATTATGTAATACTTATAACCAATCTTGAGCTTTTATCCAATGGGTCTTGTGTTTCAATAGTACATGGCATAATCTTAACAAATCTTTAGGAAGATTAAGCAAGATCTAGAGAAGATTATGGTGGGGTCACTTGTGACCGTCCAATGGGGTCACTTAAGGGGGGGGGGTCTTGGTTGGGTTTAAATGGTTAGTTAGATTATTTAGTTGGAAGTTAAGTGTATTAGTTAGTGTTTAAGTGTATGATGTGTTATATAGTGTGTTAGGGTGTTCGGGGATCATAACTAGCTTAGAAACATTAAAACAATGTTTCTAGTATAATTTTGGTGTTTCGGGTAGTGTCCGGTTGTTTGGTTAGATACCGGTTCGTTAAAGTGTGAAACTATTCCGTTTAGTGATCTTTAGGCACCCTTTTGTGACACTTTTGATTCCCGACACTTAGGAAAGCATTCAGGACCATTTTGCCATATTTTTGCATGTTACAAACTTGTTAAAATGATGAATTTTGCTGAAATATGCTGAATTCAGCACTTTATGTGGGTTTCAGGCACTTTCCGGCACTTAAACTATCACCTAGTGAAGCAGTTTTATGGTCCTTACTTCCCTACACACTATACTGGTGTAGTACCTTATCCCTGGCCCATACTGGGTCTCAAAACATTGTCTGTCTATGTACTGAACATCGTCAGCATTTTTCTGAGTTATCCGCTAATTGTGCTAACCATGCTTTGTGCATCGTTTTTGTAACTAAAGTTTGTATATAAAATTGACGTGACAGTATGAAATGTGATGCACATATAAGTATGATGCAGTAATCAGAAAGCAGTCATTTGTAATTCAACACAGTCATTAAGCACTAATCATGGTTAATTAAATTGTACGGATACCTGGATTTTTGACGGTTGTCACACTTTTATAGCCACTTTTTCAAGCCTTCAGTGCTGTCCAGCTGGATTCTATTTGGTTTTCACATTTTGTTACCTGAAACGCGTTTAAAAACATTTTGTCAGTGGGAAATACTGGTGAGTGAATCCCAATTTAATCAAGAAGAGTTTTATTCTCTTTACAGTATTGAGAGAGATTACAATGTTTATATCTACACAATTACGCATTCAGTACTTGCCACTCGACTGGATCTGTGGCTATGGTCATATCACACATTGGCTAACCCATTGTCCAATTGTGAAGATTATCAAGTAATGTATATAAAACCCCATAATACCGGCAATAATTGAAGACTACAAAGACTCAATCACTGCTATTTATAATTTAAAATAATTAAGGTTTTATGAAAACAGTTTATAAAAAGGAGATTACTCACATTGCTATCTTAGGTTATTTCTTGTGGCTTCCTGGCTATAGTCTATAAATTAATTAATGCACATGTGTTAGTATAATCACCCAATTTAACATTAGTAATACCCTCCCCGAGACAGAACTCCAACGACTACGTCGGGCAGAACCTCGACAGCCGTTACGGAATCCGAAATCAATCGGGCAGCATATCTAATACGTAGCCGAGGGTTATGATACTTACAACGGGCCAGAACTTCGTTAATTAGGGGGTATTATGCCCGGGTATAGTGCCTACACTATAGAAATTTTGAGAGAGAAAGAGATTTTTGAACGATTTCAACTGATGGCCGACGCCATCTATTTATAAGGCCTGTTCGGCCATTGGCCATGCCCCGCGAAAGCCCAGGGGGGTCTTACGCGCCCCGCGAGCTAGGGGTGTAGACCCTAGCTTCGTCGAATCACAAGCATAGCTCATCCGGGTGTCCTGCCAAGTGGCGGGCTAGGGTTTCGCCACCCGTCACTCGGTCACGGCTTGCGTAGACTCGAGAGTAGTCTGTCACGGCCCACGACAGACGTATTTTAATTGTTTTTATTTTATTTTTAATTATATACGATATTTTGGGTTCGGTTTTCATATACGTGGTGTATTTTAGGACGTATAGGGATACTTTAAATATTTTTAGGGTGTCGAAAAAATTTAGGAGGGTTGTTATATCCTCCCCACCTTGTTTTAGAACTCGTCCTCAAGGTCTACTGGAACAGGTGTGGATATTTCCATTGCATCTCTGATTCAAGCTCCCAAGTGTATTCTGGTCCTCTTTTGGAGTCTCATTTGACTTTAACTAGAACCAATCTCTTGTGTTTGAGATTCTTGACTTTCCTGTATTCAATCTGTAGAGGTCTTTCAACAAACTTGAGTTTTTCATTTACCTCTATATCCTTAAGAGGTACTATCAATGATTTATCGGCTAAGCATTTCTTGAGGTTACATACATGAAACACATCATGTATTCCTGCCATTTCCTCTGGCAGTTGTAACTGATAAGCTACAGGTCCTATTCTTCTAATAATTTCAAAAGGTCCAACATACCTGGGGCTTAGCTTTCCCCTCCTGGTGAATCTTACCACTCCTTTCCAATGAGAAACTTTCAATAACACTCTGTCTCCTAGTTGAAATTCCAACGGCTTTCGTCTGTTATCAGCATAACTCTTTTGTCGATCACGTGCTGCTTTCAGTCTTTCTTTGACTTGAATAATCTTGTCTGTTGTTTCTTGTACAATCTCAGGTCCAGATAGTTGTTTTTCTCCAATTTCTGCCCAACAAACTGGAGTTCGGCACTTTTGTCCAGAAAGTGCTTCGAATGGTGCAGCATTGATACTGGTATGATAGCTATTATTATAAGAGAATTCTATCAATGGTAAGTGATCGTCCCAATTACCTTCGAAATCAATTACACAAGCTCTAAGCACATCTTCCATCATCTGAATAGTTCTTTCACTTTGTCCGTCTGTTTGAGGATGATAAGCGGTGCTTAGATTTAACTTGGTTCCCATTGCCTTTTGGAAACTTGTCCAAAAAAGAGAGGTAAAACGGCTATCTCTATCAGAAACAATTGACAAAGGAATTCCATGTAATGAAACTATTTTATTAACATACAACTTGGCTAGTTGTTCCATACTGAAAGTTTCCTTCATTGGTAGAAAATGAGCTGACTTAGTTAGCCTATCTACAATCACCCAGATTGTATCATTGCCCTTTCTTGTTTTGGGTAATTTGGTAACAAAATCCATTGTTATTAATTCCCATTTCCAAACTGGCATTTCTAACGCAACAAACCGGAGGGTTTCTGGTGTTCAGCTTTAACTTGCGAACAGGTTAAACACTTGGCAACGTAGGCTGTTATATCCTTTTTCATTCCTATCCACCAAAAATTCTTTCTTAAATCATGATACATCTTATCACTTCCAGAGTGCATCGTATACTTAGATTTATGGGCTTCTTCTAATATACGGTGGCGTATGTTTCCTAATTTGGGTATCCACATTCTTTTCTTATGGAATATCCAAATTCCATCTGTTCCTTGTTCTAATTCCTTAATCATTCCTTTCAATTTCTCAATATCCTCCTTGATTAGTGATTCTTGTGCTTTTCTAATCTGTTCATTTAAATCTACCTGCGGATTTAATTTAAGAGAACGCACTCTTTTTGGCTTTTCATGATATTTTCGACTTAAAGAATCAGCAACTACATTTGCCTTTACTGCATGATATTGGATATTACAGTCGTAATCACTAAGTATCTCCATCCATCGTCTTTGTTTCATGTTCAACTCCTTTTGTTCGAAAACATACCTTAAACTCTTAT